>JAVIWB010001575.1:0-23432 GCA_031893035.1 Dermolepida albohirtum | reverse complement strand
GCCATAAGACAGAGCTCGCATGTAGCGTTAGTCGGAAACTGACTATCAAAAGTGATTGTTTTTTAGGTGTGTACTTATAGATTGTGACACGACTGTTACGCTGCTTCAAACCAGAACATTGTATCTCTTCTCGTTCCGAAGTTATTAGCAACCTTAGAACGCCATAAGACAGAGCTCACATGTAGCGTTAGTCGGAAACTGACTATCAAAAGTGATTGTTTTTTAGGTGTGTACTTATAGATTGTGACACGACTGTTACGCTGCTTCAAACCAGAACATTGTATCTCTTCTCGTTCCGAAGTTATTAGCAACCTTAGAACGCCATAAGACAGAGCTCACATGTAGCGTTAGTCGGAAACTGACTATCAAAAGTGATTGTTTTTTAGGTGTGTACTTATAGATTGTGACACGACTGTTACGCTGCTTCAAACCAGAACATTGTATCTCTTCTCGTTCCGAAGTTATTAGCAACCTTAGAACGCCATAAGACAGAGCTCACATGTAGCGTTAGTCGGAAACTGACTTTCAAAAGTGATTGTTTTTTAGGTGTGTACTTATAGATTGTGACACGACTGTTACGCTGCTTCAAACCAGAACATTGTATCTCTTCTCGTTCCGAAGTTATTAGCAACCTTAGAACGCCATAAGACAGAGCTCACATGTAGCGTTAGTCGGAAACTGACTATCAAAAGTGATTGTTTTTTAGGTGTGTACTTATAGATTGTGACACGACTGTTACGCTGCTTCAAACCAGAACATTGTATCTCTTCTCGTTCCGAAGTTATTAGCAACCTTAGAACGCCATAAGACAGAGCTCACATGTAGCGTTAGTCGGAAACTGACTATCAAAAGTGATTGTTTTTTAGGTGTGTACTTATAGATTGTGACACGACTGTTACGCTGCTTCAAACCAGAACATTGTATCTCTTCTCGTTCCGAAGTTATTAGCAACCTTAGAACGCCATAAGACAGAGCTCACATGTAGCGTTAGTCGGAAACTGACTATCAAAAGTGATTGTTTTTTAGGTGTGTACTTATAGATTGTGACACGACTGTTACGCTGCTTCAAACCAGAACATTGTATCTCTTCTCGTTCCGAAGTTATTAGCAACCTTAGAACGCCAAACCAGAACATTGTATCTCTTCTCGTTCCGAAGTTATTAGCAACCTTAGAACGCCTAAGACAGAGCTCACATGTAGCGTTAGTCGGAAACTGACTTTCAAAAGTGATTGTTTTTTAGGTGTGTACTTATAGATTGTGACACGACTGTTACGCTGCTTCAAACCAGAACATTGTATCTCTTCTCGTTCCGAAGTTATTAGCAACCTTAGAACGCCATAAGACAGAGCTCACATGTAGCGTTAGTCGGAAACTGACTATCAAAAGTGATTGTTTTTTAGGTGTGTACTTATAGATTGTGACACGACTGTTACGCTGCTTCAAACCAGAACATTGTATCTCTTCTCGTTCCGAAGTTATTAGCAACCTTAGAACGCCATAAGACAGAGCTCACATGTAGCGTTAGTCGGAAACTGACTATCAAAAGTGATTGTTTTTTAGGTGTGTACTTATAGATTGTGACACGACTGTTACGCTGCTTCAAACCAGAACATTGTATCTCTTCTCGTTCCGAAGTTATTAGCAACCTTAGAACGCCATAAGACAGAGCTCACATGTAGCGTTAGTCGGAAACTGACGTTAGTCGGAAACTGACTATCAAAAGTGATTGTTTTTTAGGTGTGTACTTATAGATTGTGACACGACTGTTACGCTGCTTCAAACCAGAACATTGTATCTCTTCTCGTTCCGAAGTTATTAGCAACCTTAGAACGCCATAAGACAGAGCTCACATGTAGCGTTAGTCGGAAACTGACTATCAAAAGTGATTGTTTTTTAGGTGTGTACTTATAGATTGTGACACGACTGTTACGCTGCTTCAAACCAGAACATTGTATCTCTTCTCGTTCCGAAGTTATTAGCAACCTTAGAACGCCATAAGACAGAGCTCACATGTAGCGTTAGTCGGAAACTGACTATCAAAAGTGATTGTTTTTTAGGTGTGTACTTATAGATTGTGACACGACTGTTACGCTGCTTCAAACCAGAACATTGTATCTCTTCTCGTTCCGAAGTTATTAGCAACCTTAGAACGCCATAAGACAGAGCTCACATGTAGCGTTAGTCGGAAACTGACTTTCAAAAGTGATTGTTTTTTAGGTGTGTACTTATAGATTGTGACACGACTGTTACGCTGCTTCAAACCAGAACATTGTATCTCTTCTCGTTCCGAAGTTATTAGCAACCTTAGAACGCCATAAGACAGAGCTCACATGTAGCGTTAGTCGGAAACTGACTTTCAAAAGTGATTGTTTTTTAGGTGTGTACTTATAGATTGTGACACGACTGTTACGCTGCTTCAAACCAGAACATTGTATCTCTTCTCGTTCCGAAGTTATTAGCAACCTTAGAACGCCATAAGACAGAGCTCACATGTAGCGTTAGTCGGAAACTGACTATCAAAAGTGATTGTTTTTTAGGTGTGTACTTATAGATTGTGACACGACTGTTACGCTGCTTCAAACCAGAACATTGTATCTCTTCTCGTTCCGAAGTTATTAGCAACCTTAGAACGCCATAAGACAGAGCTCACATGTAGCGTTAGTCGGAAACTGACTATCAAAAGTGATTGTTTTTTAGGTGTGTACTTATAGATTGTGACACGACTGTTACGCTGCTTCAAACCAGAACATTGTATCTCTTCTCGTTCCGAAGTTATTAGCAACCTTAGAACGCCATAAGACAGAGCTCACATGTAGCGTTAGTCGGAAACTGACTATCAAAAGTGATTGTTTTTTAGGTGTGTACTTATAGATTGTGACACGACTGTTACGCTGCTTCAAACCAGAACATTGTATCTCTTCTCGTTCCGAAGTTATTAGCAACCTTAGAACGCCATAAGACAGAGCTCACATGTAGCGTTAGTCGGAAACTGACTATCAAAAGTGATTGTTTTTTAGGTGTGTACTTATAGATTGTGACACGACTGTTACGCTGCTTCAAACCAGAACATTGTATCTCTTCTCGTTCCGAAGTTATTAGCAACCTTAGAACGCCATAAGACAGAGCTCACATGTAGCGTTAGTCGGAAACTGACTTTCAAAAGTGATTGTTTTTTAGGTGTGTACTTATAGATTGTGACACGACTGTTACGCTGCTTCAAACCAGAACATTGTATCTCTTCTCGTTCCGAAGTTATTAGCAACCTTAGAACGCCATAAGACAGAGCTCACATGTAGCGTTAGTCGGAAACTGACTTTCAAAAGTGATTGTTTTTTAGGTGTGTACTTATAGATTGTGACACGACTGTTACGCTGCTTCAAACCAGAACATTGTATCTCTTCTCGTTCCGAAGTTATTAGCAACCTTAGAACGCCATAAGACAGAGCTCACATGTAGCGTTAGTCGGAAACTGACTATCAAAAGTGATTGTTTTTTAGGTGTGTACTTATAGATTGTGACACGACTGTTACGCTGCTTCAAACCAGAACATTGTATCTCTTCTCGTTCCGAAGTTATTAGCAACCTTAGAACGCCATAAGACAGAGCTCACATGTAGCGTTAGTCGGAAACTGACTTTCAAAAGTGATTGTTTTTTAGGTGTGTACTTATAGATTGTGACACGACTGTTACGCTGCTTCAAACCAGAACATTGTATCTCTTCTCGTTCCGAAGTTATTAGCAACCTTAGAACGCCATAAGACAGAGCTCACATGTAGCGTTAGTCGGAAACTGACTATCAAAAGTGATTGTTTTTTAGGTGTGTACTTATAGATTGTGACACGACTGTTACGCTGCTTCAAACCAGAACATTGTATCTCTTCTCGTTCCGAAGTTATTAGCAACCTTAGAACGCCATAAGACAGAGCTCACATGTAGCGTTAGTCGGAAACTGACTATCAAAAGTGATTGTTTTTTAGGTGTGTACTTATAGATTGTGACACGACTGTTACGCTGCTTCAAACCAGAACATTGTATCTCTTCTCGTTCCGAAGTTATTAGCAACCTTAGAACGCCATAAGACAGAGCTCACATGTAGCGTTAGTCGGAAACTGACTATCAAAAGTGATTTCTTCTCGTTCCGAAGTTATTAGCAACCTTAGAACGCCATAAGACAGAGCTCACATGTAGCGTTAGTCGGAAACTGACTTTCAAAAGTGATTGTTTTTTAGGTGTGTACTTATAGATTGTGACACGACTGTTACGCTGCTTCAAACCAGAACATTGTATCTCTTCTCGTTCCGAAGTTATTAGCAACCTTAGAACGCCATAAGACAGAGCTCACATGTAGCGTTAGTCGGAAACTGACTTTCAAAAGTGATTGTTTTTTAGGTGTGTACTTATAGATTGTGACACGACTGTTACGCTGCTTCAAACCAGAACATTGTATCTCTTCTCGTTCCGAAGTTATTAGCAACCTTAGAACGCCATAAGACAGAGCTCACATGTAGCGTTAGTCGGAAACTGACTTTCAAAAGTGATTGTTTTTTAGGTGTGTACTTATAGATTGTGACACGACTGTTACGCTGCTTCAAACCAGAACATTGTATCTCTTCTCGTTCCGAAGTTATTAGCAACCTTAGAACGCCATAAGACAGAGCTCACATGTAGCGTTAGTCGGAAACTGACTTTCAAAAGTGATTGTTTTTTAGGTGTGTACTTATAGATTGTGACACGACTGTTACGCTGCTTCAAACCAGAACATTGTATCTCTTCTCGTTCCGAAGTTATTAGCAACCTTAGAACGCCATAAGACAGAGCTCACATGTAGCGTTAGTCGGAAACTGACTTTCAAAAGTGATTGTTTTTTAGGTGTGTACTTATAGATTGTGACACGACTGTTACGCTGCTTCAAACCAGAACATTGTATCTCTTCTCGTTCCGAAGTTATTAGCAACCTTAGAACGCCATAAGACAGAGCTCACATGTAGCGTTAGTCGGAAACTGACTTTCAAAAGTGATTGTTTTTTAGGTGTGTACTTATAGATTGTGACACGACTGTTACGCTGCTTCAAACCAGAACATTGTATCTCTTCTCGTTCCGAAGTTATTAGCAACCTTAGAACGCCATAAGACAGAGCTCACATGTAGCGTTAGTCGGAAACTGACTTTCAAAAGTGATTGTTTTTTAGGTGTGTACTTATAGATTGTGACACGACTGTTACGCTGCTTCAAACCAGAACATTGTATCTCTTCTCGTTCCGAAGTTATTAGCAACCTTAGAACGCCATAAGACAGAGCTCACATGTAGCGTTAGTCGGAAACTGACTTTCAAAAGTGATTGTTTTTTAGGTGTGTACTTATAGATTGTGACACGACTGTTACGCTGCTTCAAACCAGAACATTGTATCTCTTCTCGTTCCGAAGTTATTAGCAACCTTAGAACGCCATAAGACAGAGCTCACATGTAGCGTTAGTCGGAAACTGACTTTCAAAAGTGATTGTTTTTTAGGTGTGTACTTATAGATTGTGACACGACTGTTACGCTGCTTCAAACCAGAACATTGTATCTCTTCTCGTTCCGAAGTTATTAGCAACCTTAGAACGCCATAAGACAGAGCTCACATGTAGCGTTAGTCGGAAACTGACTTTCAAAAGTGATTGTTTTTTAGGTGTGTACTTATAGATTGTGACACGACTGTTACGCTGCTTCAAACCAGAACATTGTATCTCTTCTCGTTCCGAAGTTATTAGCAACCTTAGAACGCCATAAGACAGAGCTCACATGTAGCGTTAGTCGGAAACTGACTTTCAAAAGTGATTGTTTTTTAGGTGTGTACTTATAGATTGTGACACGACTGTTACGCTGCTTCAAACCAGAACATTGTATCTCTTCTCGTTCCGAAGTTATTAGCAACCTTAGAACGCCATAAGACAGAGCTCACATGTAGCGTTAGTCGGAAACTGACTATCAAAAGTGATTGTTTTTTAGGTGTGTACTTATAGATTGTGACACGACTGTTACGCTGCTTCAAACCAGAACATTGTATCTCTTCTCGTTCCGAAGTTATTAGCAACCTTAGAACGCCATAAGACAGAGCTCACATGTAGCGTTAGTCGGAAACTGACTATCAAAAGTGATTGTTTTTTAGGTGTGTACTTATAGATTGTGACACGACTGTTACGCTGCTTCAAACCAGAACATTGTATCTCTTCTCGTTCCGAAGTTATTAGCAACCTTAGAACGCCATAAGACAGAGCTCACATGTAGCGTTAGTCGGAAACTGACTATCAAAAGTGATTGTTTTTTAGGTGTGTACTTATAGATTGTGACACGACTGTTACGCTGCTTCAAACCAGAACATTGTATCTCTTCTCGTTCCGAAGTTATTAGCAACCTTAGAACGCCATAAGACAGAGCTCACATGTAGCGTTAGTCGGAAACTGACTATCAAAAGTGATTGTTTTTTAGGTGTGTACTTATAGATTGTGACACGACTGTTACGCTGCTTCAAACCAGAACATTGTATCTCTTCTCGTTCCGAAGTTATTAGCAACCTTAGAACGCCATAAGACAGAGCTCACATGTAGCGTTAGCGGAAACTGACTTTCAAAAGTGATTGTTTTTTAGGTGTGTACTTATAGATTGTGACACGACTGTTACGCTGCTTCAAACCAGAACATTGTATCTCTTCTCGTTCCGAAGTTATTAGCAACCTTAGAACGCCATAAGACAGAGCTCACATGTAGCGTTAGTCGGAAACTGACTTTCAAAAGTGATTGTTTTTTAGGTGTGTACTTATAGATTGTGACACGACTGTTACGCTGCTTCAAACCAGAACATTGTATCTCTTCTCGTTCCGAAGTTATTAGCAACCTTAGAACGCCATAAGACAGAGCTCACATGTAGCGTTAGTCGGAAACTGACTTTCAAAAGTGATTGTTTTTTAGGTGTGTACTTATAGATTGTGACACGACTGTTACGCTGCTTCAAACCAGAACATTGTATCTCTTCTCGTTCCGAAGTTATTAGCAACCTTAGAACGCCATAAGACAGAGCTCACATGTAGCGTTAGTCGGAAACTGACTTTCAAAAGTGATTGTTTTTTAGGTGTGTACTTATAGATTGTGACACGACTGTTACGCTGCTTCAAACCAGAACATTGTATCTCTTCTCGTTCCGAAGTTATTAGCAACCTTAGAACGCCATAAGACAGAGCTCACATGTAGCGTTAGTCGGAAACTGACTTTCAAAAGTGATTGTTTTTTAGGTGTGTACTTATAGATTGTGACACGACTGTTACGCTGCTTCAAACCAGAACATTGTATCTCTTCTCGTTCCGAAGTTATTAGCAACCTTAGAACGCCATAAGACAGAGCTCACATGTAGCGTTAGTCGGAAACTGACTTTCAAAAGTGATTGTTTTTTAGGTGTGTACTTATAGATTGTGACACGACTGTTACGCTGCTTCAAACCAGAACATTGTATCTCTTCTCGTTCCGAAGTTATTAGCAACCTTAGAACGCCATAAGACAGAGCTCACATGTAGCGTTAGTCGGAAACTGACTTTCAAAAGTGATTGTTTTTTAGGTGTGTATATATAGATTGTGACACGACTGTTACGCTGCTTCAAACCAGAACATTGTATCTCTTCTCGTTCCGAAGTTATTAGCAACCTTAGAACGCCATAAGACAGAGCTCACATGTAGCGTTAGTCGGAAACTGACTTTCAAAAGTGATTGTTTTTTAGGTGTGTACTTATAGATTGTGACACGACTGTTACGCTGCTTCAAACCAGAACATTGTATCTCTTCTCGTTCCGAAGTTATTAGCAACCTTAGAACGCCATAAGACAGAGCTCACATGTAGCGTTAGTCGGAAACTGACTTTCAAAAGTGATTGTTTTTTAGGTGTGTACTTATAGATTGTGACACGACTGTTACGCTGCTTCAAACCAGAACATTGTATCTCTTCTCGTTCCGAAGTTATTAGCAACCTTAGAACGCCATAAGACAGAGCTCACATGTAGCGTTAGTCGGAAACTGACTATCAAAAGTGATTGTTTTTTAGGTGTGTACTTATAGATTGTGACACGACTGTTACGCTGCTTCAAACCAGAACATTGTATCTCTTCTCGTTCCGAAGTTATTAGCAACCTTAGAACGCCATAAGACAGAGCTCACATGTAGCGTTAGTCGGAAACTGACTTTCAAAAGTGATTGTTTTTTAGGTGTGTACTTATAGATTGTGACACGACTGTTACGCTGCTTCAAACCAGAACATTGTATCTCTTCTCGTTCCGAAGTTATTAGCAACCTTAGAACGCCATAAGACAGAGCTCACATGTAGCGTTAGTCGGAAACTGACTATCAAAAGTGATTGTTTTTTAGGTGTGTACTTATAGATTGTGACACGACTGTTACGCTGCTTCAAACCAGAACATTGTATCTCTTCTCGTTCCGAAGTTATTAGCAACCTTAGAACGCCATAAGACAGAGCTCACATGTAGCGTTAGTCGGAAACTGACTATCAAAAGTGATTGTTTTTTAGGTGTGTACTTATAGATTGTGACACGACTGTTACGCTGCTTCAAACCAGAACATTGTATCTCTTCTCGTTCCGAAGTTATTAGCAACCTTAGAACGCCATAAGACAGAGCTCACATGTAGCGTTAGTCGGAAACTGACTTTCAAAAGTGATTGTTTTTTAGGTGTGTACTTATAGATTGTGACACGACTGTTACGCTGCTTCAAACCAGAACATTGTATCTCTTCTCGTTCCGAAGTTATTAGCAACCTTAGAACGCCATAAGACAGAGCTCACATGTAGCGTTAGTCGGAAACTGACTATCAAAAGTGATTGTTTTTTAGGTGTGTACTTATAGATTGTGACACGACTGTTACGCTGCTTCAAACCAGAACATTGTATCTCTTCTCGTTCCGAAGTTATTAGCAACCTTAGAACGCCATAAGACAGAGCTCACATGTAGCGTTAGTCGGAAACTGACTTTCAAAAGTGATTGTTTTTTAGGTGTGTACTTATAGATTGTGACACGACTGTTACGCTGCTTCAAACCAGAACATTGTATCTCTTCTCGTTCCGAAGTTATTAGCAACCTTAGAACGCCATAAGACAGAGCTCACATGTAGCGTTAGTCGGAAACTGACTTTCAAAAGTGATTGTTTTTTAGGTGTGTACTTATAGATTGTGACACGACTGTTACGCTGCTTCAAACCAGAACATTGTATCTCTTCTCGTTCCGAAGTTATTAGCAACCTTAGAACGCCATAAGACAGAGCTCACATGTAGCGTTAGTCGGAAACTGACTTTCAAAAGTGATTGTTTTTTAGGTGTGTACTTATAGATTGTGACACGACTGTTACGCTGCTTCAAACCAGAACATTGTATCTCTTCTCGTTCCGAAGTTATTAGCAACCTTAGAACGCCATAAGACAGAGCTCACATGTAGCGTTAGTCGGAAACTGACTTTCAAAAGTGATTGTTTTTTAGGTGTGTACTTATAGATTGTGACACGACTGTTACGCTGCTTCAAACCAGAACATTGTATCTCTTCTCGTTCCGAAGTTATTAGCAACCTTAGAACGCCATAAGACAGAGCTCACATGTAGCGTTAGTCGGAAACTGACTTTCAAAAGTGATTGTTTTTTAGGTGTGTACTTATAGATTGTGACACGACTGTTACGCTGCTTCAAACCAGAACATTGTATCTCTTCTCGTTCCGAAGTTATTAGCAACCTTAGAACGCCATAAGACAGAGCTCACATGTAGCGTTAGTCGGAAACTGACTTTCAAAAGTGATTGTTTTTTAGGTGTGTACTTATAGATTGTGACACGACTGTTACGCTGCTTCAAACCAGAACATTGTATCTCTTCTCGTTCCGAAGTTATTAGCAACCTTAGAACGCCATAAGACAGAGCTCACATGTAGCGTTAGTCGGAAACTGACTTTCAAAAGTGATTGTTTTTTAGGTGTGTACTTATAGATTGTGACACGACTGTTACGCTGCTTCAAACCAGAACATTGTATCTCTTCTCGTTCCGAAGTTATTAGCAACCTTAGAACGCCATAAGACAGAGCTCACATGTAGCGTTAGTCGGAAACTGACTATCAAAAGTGATTGTTTTTTAGGTGTGTACTTATAGATTGTGACACGACTGTTACGCTGCTTCAAACCAGAACATTGTATCTCTTCTCGTTCCGAAGTTATTAGCAACCTTAGAACGCCATAAGACAGAGCTCACATGTAGCGTTAGTCGGAAACTGACTTTCAAAAGTGATTGTTTTTTAGGTGTGTACTTATAGATTGTGACACGACTGTTACGCTGCTTCAAACCAGAACATTGTATCTCTTCTCGTTCCGAAGTTATTAGCAACCTTAGAACGCCATAAGACAGAGCTCACATGTAGCGTTAGTCGGAAACTGACTTTCAAAAGTGATTGTTTTTTAGGTGTGTACTTATAGATTGTGACACGACTGTTACGCTGCTTCAAACCAGAACATTGTATCTCTTCTCGTTCCGAAGTTATTAGCAACCTTAGAACGCCATAAGACAGAGCTCACATGTAGCGTTAGTCGGAAACTGACTATCAAAAGTGATTGTTTTTTAGGTGTGTACTTATAGATTGTGACACGACTGTTACGCTGCTTCAAACCAGAACATTGTATCTCTTCTCGTTCCGAAGTTATTAGCAACCTTAGAACGCCATAAGACAGAGCTCACATGTAGCGTTAGTCGGAAACTGACTATCAAAAGTGATTGTTTTTTAGGTGTGTACTTATAGATTGTGACACGACTGTTACGCTGCTTCAAACCAGAACATTGTATCTCTTCTCGTTCCGAAGTTATTAGCAACCTTAGAACGCCATAAGACAGAGCTCACATGTAGCGTTAGTCGGAAACTGACTATCAAAAGTGATTGTTTTTTAGGTGTGTACTTATAGATTGTGACACGACTGTTACGCTGCTTCAAACCAGAACATTGTATCTCTTCTCGTTCCGAAGTTATTAGCAACCTTAGAACGCCATAAGACAGAGCTCACATGTAGCGTTAGTCGGAAACTGACTATCAAAAGTGATTGTTTTTTAGGTGTGTACCTATAGATTGTGACACGACTGTTACGCTGCTTCAAACCAGAACATTGTATCTCTTCTCGTTCCGAAGTTATTAGTTTTTTAGGTGTGTACTTATAGATTGTGACACGACTGTTACGCTGCTTCAAACCAGAACATTGTATCTCTTCTCGTTCCGAAGTTATTAGCAACCTTAGAACGCCATAAGACAGAGCTCACATGTAGCGTTAGTCGGAAACTGACTATCAAAAGTGATTGTTTTTTAGGTGTGTACTTATAGATTGTGACACGACTGTTACGCTGCTTCAAACCAGAACATTGTATCTCTTCTCGTTCCGAAGTTATTAGCAACCTTAGAACGCCATAAGACAGAGCTCACATGTAGCGTTAGTCGGAAACTGACTTTCAAAAGTGATTGTTTTTTAGGTGTGTACTTATAGATTGTGACACGACTGTTACGCTGCTTCAAACCAGAACATTGTATCTCTTCTCGTTCCGAAGTTATTAGCAACCTTAGAACGCCATAAGACAGAGCTCACATGTAGCGTTAGTCGGAAACTGACTATCAAAAGTGATTGTTTTTTAGGTGTGTACTTATAGATTGTGACACGACTGTTACGCTGCTTCAAACCAGAACATTGTATCTCTTCTCGTTCCGAAGTTATTAGCAACCTTAGAACGCCATAAGACAGAGCTCACATGTAGCGTTAGTCGGAAACTGACTATCAAAAGTGATTGTTTTTTAGGTGTGTACTTATAGATTGTGACACGACTGTTACGCTGCTTCAAACCAGAACATTGTATCTCTTCTCGTTCCGAAGTTATTAGCAACCTTAGAACGCCATAAGACAGAGCTCACATGTAGCGTTAGTCGGAAACTGACTATCAAAAGTGATTGTTTTTTAGGTGTGTACTTATAGATTGTGACACGACTGTTACGCTGCTTCAAACCAGAACATTGTATCTCTTCTCGTTCCGAAGTTATTAGCAACCTTAGAACGCCATAAGACAGAGCTCACATGTAGCGTTAGTCGGAAACTGACTTTCAAAAGTGATTGTTTTTTAGGTGTGTACTTATAGATTGTGACACGACTGTTACGCTGCTTCAAACCAGAACATTGTATCTCTTCTCGTTCCGAAGTTATTAGCAACCTTAGAACGCCATAAGACAGAGCTCACATGTAGCGTTAGTCGGAAACTGACTTTCAAAAGTGATTGTTTTTTAGGTGTGTACTTATAGATTGTGACACGACTGTTACGCTGCTTCAAACCAGAACATTGTATCTCTTCTCGTTCCGAAGTTATTAGCAACCTTAGAACGCCATAAGACAGAGCTCACATGTAGCGTTAGTCGGAAACTGACTTTCAAAAGTGATTGTTTTTTAGGTGTGTACTTATAGATTGTGACACGACTGTTACGCTGCTTCAAACCAGAACATTGTATCTCTTCTCGTTCCGAAGTTATTAGCAACCTTAGAACGCCATAAGACAGAGCTCACATGTAGCGTTAGTCGGAAACTGACTTTCAAAAGTGATTGTTTTTTAGGTGTGTACTTATAGATTGTGACACGACTGTTACGCTGCTTCAAACCAGAACATTGTATCTCTTCTCGTTCCGAAGTTATTAGCAACCTTAGAACGCCATAAGACAGAGCTCACATGTAGCGTTAGTCGGAAACTGACTTTCAAAAGTGATTGTTTTTTAGGTGTGTACTTATAGATTGTGACACGACTGTTACGCTGCTTCAAACCAGAACATTGTATCTCTTCTCGTTCCGAAGTTATTAGCAACCTTAGAACGCCATAAGACAGAGCTCACATGTAGCGTTAGTCGGAAACTGACTTTCAAAAGTGATTGTTTTTTAGGTGTGTACTTATAGATTGTGACACGACTGTTACGCTGCTTCAAACCAGAACATTGTATCTCTTCTCGTTCCGAAGTTATTAGCAACCTTAGAACGCCATAAGACAGAGCTCACATGTAGCGTTAGTCGGAAACTGACTTTCAAAAGTGATTGTTTTTTAGGTGTGTACTTATAGATTGTGACACGACTGTTACGCTGCTTCAAACCAGAACATTGTATCTCACATGTAGCGTTAGTCGGAAACTGACTTTCAAAAGTGATTGTTTTTTAGGTGTGTACTTATAGATTGTGACACGACTTCTCGTTCCGAAGTTATTAGCAACCTTAGAACGCCATAAGACAGAGCTCACATGTAGCGTTAGTCGGAAACTGACTTTCAAAAGTGATTGTTTTTTAGGTGTGTACTTATAGATTGTGACACGACTGTTACGCTGCTTCAAACCAGAACATTGTATCTCTTCTCGTTCCGAAGTTATTAGCAACCTTAGAACGCCATAAGACAGAGCTCACATGTAGCGTTAGTCGGAAACTGACTTTCAAAAGTGATTGTTTTTTAGGTGTGTACATATAGATTGTGACACGACTGTTACGCTGCTTCAAACCAGAACATTGTATCTCTTCTCGTTCCGAAGTTATTAGCAACCTTAGAACGCCATAAGACAGAGCTCACATGTAGCGTTAGTCGGAAACTGACTATCAAAAGTGATTGTTTTTTAGGTGTGTACTTATAGATTGTGACACGACTGTTACGCTGCTTCAAACCAGAACATTGTATCTCTTCTCGTTCCGAAGTTATTAGCAACCTTAGAACGCCATAAGACAGAGCTCACATGTAGCGTTAGTCGGAAACTGACTATCAAAAGTGATTGTTTTTTAGGTGTGTACTTATAGATTGTGACACGACTGTTACGCTGCTTCAAACCAGAACATTGTATCTCTTCTCGTTCCGAAGTTATTAGCAACCTTAGAACGCCATAAGACAGAGCTCACATGTAGCGTTAGTCGGAAACTGACTATCAAAAGTGATTGTTTTTTAGGTGTGTACTTATAGATTGTGACACGACTGTTACGCTGCTTCAAACCAGAACATTGTATCTCTTCTCGTTCCGAAGTTATTAGCAACCTTAGAACGCCATAAGACAGAGCTCACATGTAGCGTTAGTCGGAAACTGACTATCAAAAGTGATTGTTTTTTAGGTGTGTACTTATAGATTGTGACACGACTGTTACGCTGCTTCAAACCAGAACATTGTATCTCTTCTCGTTCCGAAGTTATTAGCAACCTTAGAACGCCATAAGACAGAGCTCACATGTAGCGTTAGTCGGAAACTGACTATCAAAAGTGATTGTTTTTTAGGTGTGTACTTATAGATTGTGACACGACTGTTACGCTGCTTCAAACCAGAACATTGTATCTCTTCTCGTTCCGAAGTTATTAGCAACCTTAGAACGCCATAAGACAGAGCTCACATGTAGCGTTAGTCGGAAACTGACTATCAAAAGTGATTGTTTTTTAGGTGTGTACTTATAGATTGTGACACGACTGTTACGCTGCTTCAAACCAGAACATTGTATCTCTTCTCGTTCCGAAGTTATTAGCAACCTTAGAACGCCATAAGACAGAGCTCACATGTAGCGTTAGTCGGAAACTGACTATCAAAAGTGATTGTTTTTTAGGTGTGTACTTATAGATTGTGACACGACTGTTACGCTGCTTCAAACCAGAACATTGTATCTCTTCTCGTTCCGAAGTTATTAGCAACCTTAGAACGCCATAAGACAGAGCTCACATGTAGCGTTAGTCGGAAACTGACTTTCAAAAGTGATTGTTTTTTAGGTGTGTACTTATAGATTGTGACACGACTGTTACGCTGCTTCAAACCAGAACATTGTATCTCTTCTCGTTCCGAAGTTATTAGCAACCTTAGAACGCCATAAGACAGAGCTCACATGTAGCGTTAGTCGGAAACTGACTTTCAAAAGTGATTGTTTTTTAGGTGTGTACTTATAGATTGTGACACGACTGTTACGCTGCTTCAAACCAGAACATTGTATCTCTTCTCGTTCCGAAGTTATTAGCAACCTTAGAACGCCATAAGACAGAGCTCACATGTAGCGTTAGTCGGAAACTGACTATCAAAAGTGATTGTTTTTTAGGTGTGTACTTATAGATTGTAACACGACGGTTACGCTGCTTCAAACCAGAACATTGTATCTCTTCTCTTCCGAAGTTATTCTGACTTTCAAAAGTGATTGTTTTTTAGGTGTGTACTTATAGATTGTGACACGACTGTTACGCTGCTTCAAACCAGAACATTGTATCTCTTCTCGTTCCGAAGTTATTAGCAACCTTAGAACGCCATAAGACAGAGCTCACATGTAGCGTTAGTCGGAAACTGACTTTCAAAAGTGATTGTTTTTTAGGTGTGTACTTATAGATTGTGACACGACTGTTACGCTGCTTCAAACCAGAACATTGTATCTCTTCTCGTTCCGAAGTTATTAGCAACCTTAGAACGCCATAAGACAGAGCTCACATGTAGCGTTAGTCGGAAACTGACTTTCAAAAGTGATTGTTTTTTAGGTGTGTACTTATAGATTGTGACACGACTGTTACGCTGCTTCAAACCAGAACATTGTGTCTCTTCTCGTTCCGAAGTTATTAGCGACCTTAGAACGCCATCAGACAGAGCTCACATGTAGCGTTAGTCGGAAACTAACTTTCAAAAGTGATTGTTTTTTAGGTGTGTACTTATAGATTGTGACACGACTGTTACGCTGCTTCAAACCAGAACATTGAATCTCTTCTCGTTCCGAAGTTATTAGCAACCTTAGAACGCCATCAGACAGAGCTCACATGTAGCGTTAGTCGGAAACTGACTTTCAAAAGTGATTGTTTTTTAGGTGTGTACTTATAGATTGTGACACGACTGTTACGCTGCTTCAAACCAGAACATTGTATCTCTTCTCGTTCCGAAGTTATTAGCAACCTTAGAACGCCATAAGACAGAGCTCACATGTAGCGTTAGTCGGAAACTGACTTTCAAAAGTGATTGTTTTTTAGGTGTGTACTTATAGATTGTGACACGACTGTTACGCTGCTTCAAACCAGAACATTGTATCTCTTCTCGTTCCGAAGTTATTAGCAACCTTAGAACGCCATAAGACAGAGCTCACATGTAGCGTTAGTCGGAAACTGACTTTCAAAAGTGATTGTTTTTTAGGTGTGTACTTATAGATTGTGACACGACTGTTACGCTGCTTCAAACCAGAACATTGTATCTCTTCTCGTTCCGAAGTTATTAGCAACCTTAGAACGCCATAAGACAGAGCTCACATGTAGCGTTAGGCGGAAACTGACTTTCAAAAGTGATTGTTTTTTAGGTGTGTACTTATAGATTGTGACACGACTGTTACGCTGCTTCAAACCAGAACATTGTATCTCTTCTCGTTCCGAAGTTATTAGCAACCTTAGAACGCCATAGGACAGAGCTCACATGTAGCGTTAGTCGGAAACTGACTTTCAAAAGTGATTGTTTTTTAGGTGTGTACTTATAGATTGTGACACGACTGTTACGCTGCTTCAAACCAGAACATTGTATCTCTTCTCGTTCCGAAGTTATTAGCGACCTTAGAACGCCATCAGACAGAGCTCACATGTAGCGTTAGTCGGAAACTGACTTTCAAAAGTGATTGTTTTTTAGGTGTGTACTTATAGATTGTGACACGACTGTTACGCTGCTTCAAACCAGAACATTGTATCTCTTCTCGTTCCGAAGTTATTAGCAACCTTAGAACGCCATAAGACAGAGCTCACATGTAGCGTTAGTCGGAAACTGACTTTCAAAAGTGATTGTTTTTTAGGTGTGTACTTATAGATTGTGACACGACTGTTACGCTGCTTCAAACCAGAACATTGTATCTCTTCTCGTTCCGAAGTTATTAGCAACCTTAGAACGCCATAAGACAGAGCTCACATGTAGCGTTAGTCGGAAACTGACTTTCAAAAGTGATTGTTTTTTAGGTGTGTACTTATAGATTGTGACACGACTGTTACGCTGCTTCAAACCAGAACATTGTATCTCTTCTCGTTCCGAAGTTATTAGCAACCTTAGAACGCCATAAGACAGAGCTCACATGTAGCGTTAGTCGGAAACTGACTTTCAAAAGTGATTGTTTTTTAGGTGTGTACTTATAGATTGTGACACGACTGTTACGCTGCTTCAAACCAGAACATTGTATCTCTTCTCGTTCCGAAGTTATTAGCAACCTTAGAACGCCATCAGACAGAGCTCACATGTAGCGTTAGTCGGAAACTGACTTTCAAAAGTGATTGTTTTTTAGGTGTGTACTTATAGATTGTGACACGACTGTTACGCTGCTTCAAACCAGAACATTGTATCTCTTCTCGTTCCGAAGTTATTAGCAACCTTAGAACGCCATCAGACAGAGCTCACATGTAGCGTTAGTCGGAAACTGACTTTCAAAAGTGATTGTTTTTTAGGTGTGTACTTATAGATTGTGACACGACTGTTACGCTGCTTCAAACCAGAACATTGTATCTCTTCTCGTTCCGAAGTTATTAGCAACCTTAGAACGCCATAAGACAGAGCTCACATGTAGCGTTAGTCGGAAACTGACTTTCAAAAGTGATTGTTTTTTAGGTGTGTACTTATAGATTGTGACACGACTGTTACGCTGCTTCAAACCAGAACATTGTATCTCTTCTCGTTCCGAAGTTATTAGCGCCATAAAACCTTACATGTAGCGTTAGCTGACTTTCAAAAGTGATTGTTTTTTAGGTGTGTACTTATAGAAGTTATTAGCAACCTTAGAACGCCATAAGACAGAGCTCACATGTAGCGTTAGTCGGAAACTGACTATCAAAAGTGATTGTTTTTTAGGTGTGTACTTATAGATTGTGACACGACTGTTACGCTGCTTCAAACCAGAACATTGTATCTCTTCTCGTTCCGAAGTTATTAGCAACCTTAGAACGCCATAAGACAGAGCTCACATGTAGCGTTAGTCGGAAACTGACTTTCAAAAGTGATTGTTTTTTAGGTGTGTACTTATAGATTGTGACACGACTGTTACGCTGCTTCAAACCAGAACATTGTATCTCTTCTCGTTCCGAAGTTATTAGCAACCTTAGAACGCCATAAGACAGAGCTCACATGTAGCGTTAGTCGGAAACTGACTATCAAAAGTGATTGTTTTTTAGGTGTGTACTTATAGATTGTGACACGACTGTTACGCTGCTTCAAACCAGAACATTGTATCTCTTCTCGTTCCGAAGTTATTAGCAACCTTAGAACGCCATAAGACAGAGCTCACATGTAGCGTTAGTCGGAAACTGACTTTCAAAAGTGATTGTTTTTTAGGTGTGTACTTATAGATTGTGACACGACTGTTACGCTGCTTCAAACCAGAACATTGTATCTCTTCTCGTTCCGAAGTTATTAGCAACCTTAGAACGCCATAAGACAGAGCTCACATGTAGCGTTAGTCGGAAACTGACTTTCAAAAGTGATTGTTTTTTAGGTGTGTACTTATAGATTGTGACACGACTGTTACGCTGCTTCAAACCAGAACATTGTATCTCTTCTCGTTCCGAAGTTATTAGCAACCTTAGAACGCCATAAGACAGAGCTCACATGTAGCGTTAGTCGGAAACTGACTTTCAAAAGTGATTGTTTTTTAGGTGTGTACTTATAGATTGTGACACGACTGTTACGCTGCTTCAAACCAGAACATTGTATCTCTTCTCGTTCCGAAGTTATTAGCAACCTTAGAACGCCATAAGACAGAGCTCACATGTAGCGTTAGTCGGAAACTGACTTTCAAAAGTGATTGTTTTTTAGGTGTGTACTTATAGATTGTGACACGACTGTTACGCTGCTTCAAACCAGAACATTGTATCTCTTCTCGTTCCGAAGTTATTAGCAACCTTAGAACGCCATAAGACAGAGCTCACATGTAGCGTTAGTCGGAAACTGACTTTCAAAAGTGATTGTTTTTTAGGTGTGTACTTATAGATTGTGACACGACTGTTACGCTGCTTCAAACCAGAACATTGTATCTCTTCTCGTTCCGAAGTTATTAGCAACCTTAGAACGCCATAAGACAGAGCTCACATGTAGCGTTAGTCGGAAACTGACTTTCAAAAGTGATTGTTTTTTAGGTGTGTACTTATAGATTGTGACACGACTGTTACGCTGCTTCAAACCAGAACATTGTATCTCTTCTCGTTCCGAAGTTATTAGCAACCTTAGAACGCCATAAGACAGAGCTCACATGTAGCGTTAGTCGGAAACTGACTTTCAAAAGTGATTGTTTTTTAGGTGTGTACTTATAGATTGTGACACGACTGTTACGCTGCTTCAAACCAGAACATTGTATCTCTTCTCGTTCCGAAGTTATTAGCAACCTTAGAACGCCATAAGACAGAGCTCACATGTAGCGTTAGTCGGAAACTGACTATCAAAAGTGATTGTTTTTTAGGTGTGTACTTATAGATTGTGACACGACTGTTACGCTGCTTCAAACCAGAACATTGTATCTCTTCTCGTTCCGAAGTTATTAGCAACCTTAGAACGCCATAAGACAGAGCTCACATGTAGCGTTAGTCGGAAACTGACTATCAAAAGTGATTGTTTTTTAGGTGTGTACTTATAGATTGTGACACGACTGTTACGCTGCTTCAAACCAGAACATTGTATCTCTTCTCGTTCCGAAGTTATTAGCAACCTTAGAACGCCATAAGACAGAGCTCACATGTAGCGTTAGTCGGAAACTGACTTTCAAAAGTGATTGTTTTTTAGGTGTGTACTTATAGATTGTGACACGACTGTTACGCTGCTTCAAACCAGAACATTGTATCTCTTCTCGTTCCGAAGTTATTAGCAACCTTAGAACGCCATAAGACAGAGCTCACATGTAGCGTTAGTCGGAAACTGACTATCAAAAGTGATTCAAAAGTGATTGTTTTTTAGGTGTGTACTTATAGATTGTGACACGACTGTTACGCTGCTTCAAACCAGAACATTGTATCTCTTCTCGTTCCGAAGTTATTAGCAACCTTAGAACGCCATAAGACAGAGCTCACATGTAGCGTTAGTCGGAAACTGACTTTCAAAAGTGATTGTTTTTTAGGTGTGTACTTATAGATTGTGACACGACTGTTACGCTGCTTCAAACCAGAACATTGTATCTCTTCTCGTTCCGAAGTTATTAGCAACCTTAGAACGCCATAAGACAGAGCTCACATGTAGCGTTAGTCGGAAACTGACTTTCAAAAGTGATTGTTTTTTAGGTGTGTACTTATAGATTGTGACACGACTGTTACGCTGCTTCAAACCAGAACATTGTATCTCTTCTCGTTCCGAAGTTATTAGCAACCTTAGAACGCCATAAGACAGAGCTCACATGTAGCGTTAGTCGGAAACTGACTTTCAAAAGTGATTGTTTTTTAGGTGTGTACTTATAGATTGTGACACGACTGTTACGCTGCTTCAAACCAGAACATTGTATCTCTTCTCGTTCCGAAGTTATTAGCAACCTTAGAACGCCATAAGACAGAGCTCACATGTAGCGTTAGTCGGAAACTGACTTTCAAAAGTGATTGTTTTTTAGGTGTGTACTTATAGATTGTGACACGACTGTTACGCTGCTTCAAACCAGAACATTGTATCTCTTCTCGTTCCGAAGTTATTAGCAACCTTAGAACGCCATCAGACAGAGCTCACATGTAGCGTTAGTCGGAAACTGACTTTCAAAAGTGATTGTTTTTTAGGTGTGTACTTATAGATTGTGACACGACTGTTACGCTGCTTCAAACCAGAACATTGTATCTCTTCTCGTTCCGAAGTTATTAGCGACCTTAGAACGCCATCAGACAGAGCTCACATGTAGCGTTAGTCGGAAACTGACTTTCAAAAGTGATTGTTTTTTAGGTGTGTACTTATAGATTGTGACACGACTGTTACGCTGCTTCAAACCAGAACATTGTATCTCTTCTCGTTCCGAAGTTATTAGCGACCTTAGAACGCCATCAGACAGAGCTCACATGTAGCGTTAGTCGGAAACTGACTTTCAAAAGTGATTGTTTTTTAGGTGTGTACTTATAGATTGTGACACGACTGTTACGCTGCTTCAAACCAGAACATTGTATCTCTTCTCGTTCCGAAGTTATTAGCGACCTTAGAACGCCATCAGACAGAGCTCACATGTAGCGTTAGTCGGAAACTGACTTTCAAAAGTGATTGTTTTTTAGGTGTGTACTTATAGATTGTGACACGACTGTTACGCTGCTTCAAACCAGAACATTGTATCTCTTCTCGTTCCGAAGTTATTAGCGACCTTAGAACGCCATCAGACAGAGCTCACATGTAGCGTTAGTCGGAAACTGACTTTCAAAAGTGATTGTTTTTTAGGTGTGTACTTATAGATTGTGACACGACTGTTACGCTGCTTCAAACCAGAACATTGTATCTCTTCTCGTTCCGAAGTTATTAGCGACCTTAGAACGCCATCAGACAGAGCTCACATGTAGCGTTAGTCGGAAACTGACTTTCAAAAGTGATTGTTTTTTAGGTGTGTACTTATAGATTGTGACACGACTGTTACGCTGCTTCAAACCAGAACATTGTATCTCTTCTCGTTCCGAAGTTATTAGCGACCTTAGAACGCCATCAGACAGAGCTCACATGTAGCGTTAGTCGGAAACTGACTTTCAAAAGTGATTGTTTTTTAGGTGTGTACTTATAGATTGTGACACGACTGTTACGCTGCTTCAAACCAGAACATTGTATCTCTTCTCGTTCCGAAGTTATTAGCGACCTTAGAACGCCATCAGACAGAGCTCACATGTAGCGTTAGTCGGAAACTGACTTTCAAAAGTGATTGTTTTTTAGGTGTGTACTTATAGATTGTGACACGACTGTTACGCTGCTTCAAACCAGAACATTGTATCTCTTCTCGTTCCGAAGTTATTAGCGACCTTAGAACGCCATCAGACAGAGCTCACATGTAGCGTTAGTCGGAAACTGACTTTCAAAAGTGATTGTTTTTTAGGTGTGTACTTATAGATTGTGACACGACTGTTACGCTGCTTCAAACCAGAACATTGTATCTCTTCTCGTTCCGAAGTTATTAGCGACCTTAGAACGCCATCAGACAGAGCTCACATGTAGCGTTAGTCGGAAACTGACTTTCAAAAGTGATTGTTTTTTAGGTGTGTACTTATAGATGTGACACGACTGTTACGCTGCTTCAAACCAGAACATTGTATCTCTTCTCGTTCCGAAGTTATTACCTTAGAACGCCATCAGACAGAGCTCACATGTAGCGTTATGCGGAAACTGACTTTCAAAAGTGATTGTTTTTTAGGTGTGTACTTATAGATTGTGACACGACTGTTACGCTGCTTCAAACCAGAACATTGTATCTCTTCTCGTTCCGAAGTTATTAGCGACCTTAGAACGCCATCAGACAGAGCTCACATGTAGCGTTAGTCGGAAACTGACTTTCAAAAGTGATTGTTTTTTAGGTGTGTACTTATAGATTGTGACACGACTGTTACGCTGCTTCAAACCAGAACATTGTATCTGTTCCGAAGTTATTAGCGACCTTTCAACGCCATCAGAGCTCACATGTAGACTTACAAAAGTGATTGTTTTTTAGGTGTGTACTTCTAGATTGTGACACGACTGTTACGCTGCTTCAAACCAGAACATTGTATCTCTTCTCGTTCCGAAGTTATTAGCGACCTTAGAACGCCATCAGACAGAGCTCACATGTAGCGTTAGGCGGAAACTGACTTTCAAAAGTGATTGTTTTTTAGGTGTGTACTTATAGATTGTGACACGACTGTTACGCTGCTTCAAACCAGAACATTGTATCTCTTCTCGTTCCGAAGTTATTAGCGACCTTAGAACGCCATCAGGAAGAGCTCACATGTAGCGTTAGTCGGAAACTGACTTTCAAAAGTGATTGTTTTTTAGGTGTGTACTTATAGATTGTGACACGACTGTTACGCTGCTTCAAACCAGAACATTGTATCTCTTCTCGTTCCGAAGTTATTAGCGACCTTAGAACGCCATCAGACAGAGCTCACATGTAGCGTTAGGCGGAAACTGACTTTCAAAAGTGATTGTTTTTTAGGTGTGTACTTATAGATTGTGACACGACTGTTACGCTGCTTCAAACCAGAACATTGTATCTCTTCTCGTTCCGAAGTTATTAGCGACCTTAGAACGCCATCAGACAGAGCTCACATGTAGCGTTAGGCGGAAACTGACTTCAAAAGTGATTGTTTTTTAGGTGTGTACTTATAGATTGTGACACGACTGTTACGCTGCTTCAAACCAGAACATTGTATCTCTTCTCGTTCCGAAGTTATTAGCAACCTTAGAACGCCATAAGACAGAGCTCACATGTAGCGTTAGTCGGAAACTGACTATCAAAAGTGATT
>JAVIWB010001574.1:0-243353 GCA_031893035.1 Dermolepida albohirtum | reverse complement strand
AATCTAATACCTTCTATGAGAAAGTGGTTTGATGAACACGCCAATCAGTGAATTTTGCAAGAGTATAAAACTTTAAAACAACTCACAATGAATTCGTAGAAAATATGGTTGACACTTTTATACTGAAAAACTGATAGCAAATATAGGCAATGCCTTGCGATTAGTAGAAAAGATAGAAAGTGAACAAGACTAAATGTAGTATATATTAGGAAATATATACATTTTAGCTACATGTAACAATATTTCAATGAATGTCGTTTCATTGAATTTTACATTTTTTTTGTTATGTACACTGTATACCCTCTCTACCTATTTTAACATTTGTGTCAACGATATTATTTTATGTCATATTTAGGTATTTCTCACAAATCTTATTTAATTCGTTATAGATTCTTCTTTCTATATCTTTTATTATCTCTGAAAGTGCATGAGAGCTTCAAAATATTATTTTTTGTACTGACCATTTGTTCTTAATAAACACACATTTCCATTCTATACCTTCACTTTCATGCGTTCTTGTACTTGATTACTTTTTCATGCACATTCATAGCTTTTTCCTTACCAAATTCATCTTCATGGATGCTCAACCGTTTCAATTTTATTAAAATTTCAGCTTTTTTTCATTGTCTACCACTTTGCTCTACATTTTTGAACCATTATTTGGTTTTCAATAATTTGCCATTTACGTTTATATTTTTATAGCCCATTATTATCTAATTTTACAAAAACTCTGCCTCAAATTTTAATCTACAGGTAAAAATACATGTTTACAGCAAAATTTGATCATAATGTAGAAGTGTTTAAATCGCCAGCTTACGCTATGAATCTATAAATGCTATTCCTAAAAATATGGCTCTTTTCTGTTAAAAATCTAATTATCATTTCCTATTTTTTAAATCCTCGTTGTTTTTATTCCGTTAGAGACTGTTGTGATAACTACTAAAGCTATTGCATTCAAAATTTTACTAGACAATGTTGAAAGATTCTCGCGGCAAATACATTAATTCGACAGATTGTTTCATGTTCCCTAGATTAATTTGTTAGTGTCGCCATGTACCAATATGTTAATCTGTGTAGTTTTCTGGATAGGCCAAACTTGTAGTATATCATTTTACATTATTTTAAAGACTTCTTTTAAAGTTTATACATTTTTGGAAAACTTCTTTCTAATGTATATTAAAAATAAGTAATGAATTTAGTTGTTTTCGGAAGTTTTAAGCTAGTCATTCTTTAACAAATTTTCGATATATATTTTAAATCAGTATTAATTAAAAATTAACTTATCGTGATTATCACAGTATATTTAAATACAGAGCTCGATTTATTCTATCTTTTATTAAAAAAGCAGATTTTCGTGTTTAACTGTCGACATCAAACTCCAATTCTTAACGTTGCATTTTTTTTGTCAAATTAATACTGTGTTTTGGAATTCCCTTTTTTTCTGAAGATATTTCTATGCAGGGCTCATTGATTTATTCTTCTCCAAAATTAGTAATGTTCTTCCTGTAATTTTAAGACCCTAAAACTTCTCATACTGTTTCAGAAGTCACAACTCCTTTGACATTCTGCACAGGTTCGAGAGATAATTTAAATAAACTTATCTTAGGATAATTTTCCACTTGTCCATAAATTCTTTAGCTTGGTGTTTACTAGTTATAGTAGCAATTTAATAATAATTAGAAACAGTTTGAATTGTAAAGAGATTTTGCCGACAAATATTATGTTATAGGATTTTTTCTTTCATACCCATATTCCATATACCAACTTCTTTTCTGAGCTTATACATATACGCGTTCCTCATATAAAAAAATAAAAAATAATCGCAAGTAGAATTTATGAAAAAGTGTTACATTAGTTACTTTTCAACTTTGAGGGCAATTAACGTGTCTGAAAATATTTGATACAATTTTTTTGAGATGCAGACTTAGTGCAAAAACAATGTGAACTAAAAGTTAGTGCTTTTTCAGCCTTTCTTTTTAAACTACTATACCAACCAAGAGCTAATTACAAAGAAAATATTTTGCCTTTATTATTTTAGGAAAGATTTCTGCTTTTTTGTTTCATTAGACATATCAAATATTACAGTCTCACAAGAAAGCAAGAACGAAGTTCGTTTTAATTTAGGCTAAATAAAAACATCTTCAATAAAACAAATGCAAATATATGGAGAAATATTAAAATATATTCTATAGTAATTAAATAGATAATTTGAAAATTTGCTAAATAAATAATTTTTTAAGTATAAAATTAACAACTTCGTCAAAACTGCTGAGAAATGTATTACATCATTAATAGTGTTCACTTTTCAACTTGGACTAAAGTTGCTTTTTATTTGGAATTTTATACTTCACAGAACTGGTGATTAGAAAAAAAAATTAATGAACGTACGAGACAATTCTATACTTCTAAACCAAAAAATGTAAAATTTAATACATTTGCCAGTGCTAAAATGCACTATTATTAAATGTCTCACAAATGCTACAATACACTATTATTAAATGCTAAATCTTAAATTGGCAACCAACTAATAATGACACATATGTAATATATGCTAATATGTAACTAAATTCTTAAAATATACTAAATTAGGTTTTATATGAAGATAATTTATTTAAATATGGAATAACCTCGCTTTAAAAGACAAACATAGATGGGTACAAACCTCTAGAATTGGCCTCGTTTACAGCTTGTCTTATTTCTTCTAATAAATGTTGAGCAGTATTCTGTTTTGATTTTTCATTCAACTCATCTGTAGAACTCGTGACGCTGTCGTTTCCCATTCTTTTTTCCCTTTCAGCAAGGACCTAAATAAATTAAAAGTTATAAACGTAAATCGTATAAGTAAGTAAATAAGTATATTTGAAATTTGTATAAAACAAAAAAATACAATGCAAAATGTTTGCATTAAAGTTAACAAAGAAGTATTATTAAATAATTAAACAAGCATAAGCACGTTTCTTTTTTAGAAGACATACTTATTCTTTAGATTACAAATTTAATGTTAATAATAATAATAATCCATGCTTTTACATCTCTCAACAGCTTGACGCCAATTATAGGGGACATTGGCAAACCATGAGTTATTGTTATGCCCGCGGCTTGAAAAATATCTTCCCAGACAGCCGGGCCATTGGACTCATTCTTGAGAGCTCTGGCGTGATTAAATGTTAAAGAAAAATGAACTACCAAACATATATCATATGTACTTGGTTGCGGGTTATACAACCATGCTCAGATGTATTAGACACCACAGGTAAAAACCCTTATTCTCGGTATTATCCTAGTCTGAAGGAAATTAACCGTAAAAATAGTTAATGGTATTTACAGAAATGCGTTTTTGAATACCCTAGTTAATCCCCTATTGAAAAGAATAGGTGGAAAGGGGAAATTGTGGATTTTAGAAATTTAGTGTCATTCTAGCAGTGTGTGAGCAACGTGCGTTTGTGAGTTTGTGGTAGAGATCAATTAGATTATCCTATTTTTTCACGTTGTGTCAGTTATTTGTTGGAAAATGCCTAAAACACGCGAGTTGTCGGTAGGGGAACGCGCCCAAATAGTGCTACTGCATTCCCAGAAGTTATCAATAGCTGCAATTGCAAAAAAAAATGTTCGTGATGTGCAGCCCGTGCAACCATTAGTCGCTATCAGGAGAGTGGGTCGTTTGTTAACAGACCAAAAAGTAGCAGAAAACCCTGTACCTCGATTAGAGATGACAGAATTTTACAAATACTGGCTCTCAGTGATAGGAAAAAATCGTCGAAACAGCTCGCCAGTGAGCTGAAACAGCGTTATCGCATAACAGTTTCTGCGCAAACAGTTAGAAGGCGTCTCCAGCGTGCTGGTTTAGGAGGGTGTAAAGCACGACGTAAACCGCTTTTAACTGACGCTCATAAAAAGAAGCGGTATTTATGGGCCAAACAACATGAAAATTGGACAATCGAGAAGTAGTGGAAGATTCTTTGGTCTGATGAATCGAATATCGAGGTATGTAAGTACATCTTCATGACTAATATTCTTATCGTTGTATGCAATTCAGTCACCATGTAACATTGAACAAAATTAATCCTGTCTAAGTGCTAACTTTCTTCTTTTGCCTAGCAGCTTTGAGGACTACCTGGGTCGCTATACGTTCGGCGTAGGCAAGGGGAAGCTTATGAACCACAATGTATCATTCCCACAGTAAAATTTGGAGGTGGTAGTATCATGGTTTGGGGTTGTATGTTTGCATACGGTGTTGGAGAAGTGTACCTGTGCGATGGACGGATGAATAGCCAACGCTATTTAGTCATGTTGAAGGAAGTATTACAACCGTCTGTGCTAAAACTATTCGACCAGGATATTCCACAATACATTTTTCAGCAAGATAATGTGCCCTGCCACAAATCGGGAGCTGTAATGCGTTGGTTCGAGGAAAACACAGTGGAGGTATTGGATTGGCCGCCACAAAGTCCCGATTTGTCGCCCATTGAAAATTTGTGGCGTATCTTAAAAACTAAGATCACGGAACATAAATGCCTGTCAAAAGCAGAATTATCAACAAAAATTCGCGAAATATGGGCTGCAATACCACCTGCAGAGTGTTACAATTTAGTAGCAAGTATGCCTCGACGAGTGCGAGCTGTCATTAAGGCCACGGGCGGAGCGACAAAATATTGATAAATTGTACTATATTACTAAATAACACTTTGTACATAATTTTCACAACAGTTTTATTTTCCTCACCTCTCTTTTGACTAAACTATATAAACTATATATGTATGTATGTACATAAATTCGTAAGGTGTCTAATACATTTGAGCATGGTTGTATATTACTTCTGTACTAGTATAACAAACTCGTTCAACTATTAAATAATAGTAAAACATTAGTAGATTGTATGGAATACTTACTTGTTTGAGTTGTTCTGCCAATGATGCAGGGGGCCCCATACCCATATTTATAGGTTTACTTCC
The DNA here is from genome assembly GCA_031893035.1 of Dermolepida albohirtum. Classification (NCBI taxonomy): domain Eukaryota; kingdom Metazoa; phylum Arthropoda; class Insecta; order Coleoptera; family Scarabaeidae; genus Dermolepida; species Dermolepida albohirtum. The sequence goes on along the minus strand of JAVIWB010001574.1, from coordinate 238,401 downwards.
TCCCCAAGGATCAGGGCTACCTTGCTGTGGTAAGGTTGAATCTTTTTGAACTCTAGCGTATATTACATTAGTAGACTGAGTTTGACCAGAATAAGAGGAATGTGTGGAATACTGAGCGTTTTGAATATTGTATTGCGTGGTAGTCTGTGAGTTATATGCTGATTGTTGCGATGTATACTGACTATAATGTGTTGATGTGTTTAAAGTAGAAGGCCTACTCAGAGAGTTTTTTTGCTGTTCTAGTTGATAAGATGGTTCATTAAGTTCATCCCCAGAATTATAAGATTCATCTAAACCACAATCTGAACTGCTGTTACTCAAAGAGCCCTTTTTACTACTGGGCAATTGTCTATTTGCTAAAGCACCTCTATTTGCTAGTTCCGCTTTACTTTTATTAGCAGAAATATCAAGTAATTCGTGAGGAGGAACGGCACTGTCTAATTCCTCTTTAATTGGCAATTTTCGTTCTACTGTAGCAGTCTTGTCTTCGTCACATGGACTTGTATCTGACACTTCTGTATCAGAAAAGTCAGTATCAAGTACTTCTAGAATAGGTTTAGGAGGTTGTCGCCTCGTCATTTGAGGAGTTAACTGTTTTAAAGTAATACTGTCGTATGGTAAACCAATTGGTACACCAGCTTTTCTCTGTGTATCCAATAAATCTTGTTCTAAGGCGATAATACGATCTTTCAAATTTTTGACCAATGCATTGTACTCTGTGTCTTTTTCTTGAAGAAGTTGTTGATAAAAATCTTCCCTATGTATCATATCTAATTCGCGTTGCTGAAATTCTCGAACTAACTGCTTCGCACGATTGTACTTCTTTTCCAGCATAAGGTACTGAGTCTGAGATTGTTCTAACATATTTTGATATGTTATTATCTCCTTTTTAGAAGCATGTAAGTTTCGTTCAGTTTCTTTAAGTTTCTGATTTGCTTGTTCTAATTTTTCACTCTCATCGGTTTTCATTCCATTTTGCTCCATTAACTAAACATGAAATAAGGAAAACAGGAATTAAGAATATTAATAAATTTAGTTTAAACTGGATTGGTTGTTTTGTTTAACTAATATATCCCTATTAGATAAGTTGCAAAATGTAATACGTAATTGAAAAATAAGAAAATAATTGACTTCAATTAATTTATTAAACTATCTTTGAAGTATAACATATTAAGTTAATTTAACATATAACTATAAATATTTAAAATATTGCTAAAAATACTGCTGAAAGTTTTTATTTGATTGTAAAAAATAAAATCGAAATCATGTATTTTATAAAAAACGATAAATGTAAATATATTTATAAGGCATAAAAAATGTAAGAGCATATGCTCAGTGTATAAGTGAGGAAATTGGCATTTTATTCAATAGTTTTATTGAATAGAATAGCAACAGAGATTAGTTTCGGACTTTCTACAGGCAATTGTCAGTAAGCAACAAAGCGCTTTTAAACTTTGCTACTTTCATCTATAAATAAATTTGTATTAACTATTAAAGTATTGTTGGAATAGGTATATTTTGCACTGTAATACATAAACGATTTTTTTACACAAATTAAATTCTGGAAATATTAAATTTATTTACGTATTATTTTTTAAGGTAAAAAGTAAATATTTAATAGGTACTAGATGGAATTGCTGATATGTAAACTATTTTGCAAGCAATTTTAAGATATATTATGAAAGTGTACAGCAACTATGAAGATATCTGCGTTTTAACAGCCGCAGGGTTTGAGCGCGTGAGTGTGTTGAATCATTATTTGCTAATGGTCACCTTTGGAGATTTTAACCGTTTGAAAAAGAATTATAAAATTAACTTGATCAAACAGCAGATAAAAATCATGCATTAGCGCCCGCATTCAGATTAATCTTAATAACACAGAACATCTACAAACGGGTGTATAATTTGTTTCAGAATGGTACTCAAAATACGAAGATTATTAGTGAAATACTCTGCTATTCCATAAATCAAATTTGATTATTAAACAGGGTGATGACAAGTCGTTTAAAATACGATGAGTATTTAATACTTGTACTTAACAAGTCATATATTCTAGGTTTTATGAAATTAATTAACGTTCTCTTGAGGAAATATAATTAATACTTTCAATATGGGAATTTAATTTACTTAATACCAATAATTTTAATTTTATAGAATGCTAACGTTATTGATTATACTTAGTACAGAAAAACTTCATATTAGTGGCAACGAGTGCTGTTAAAACTAAAATATGAAAACCATGTAGTCAGGATTTTTTTTTAAATTATATTGTTTATATTAAAATAAATTCATAATATTAAAAAGAATACCTAAGATTGAAAATAAAATAAATCAACGTCTGTAAGAATTATACCAACCTCTTTAGGATTTCAATTAATGAAACTGCTACACTCGAAATCGTTTTTGTCTTTTAATACGAACGCACCCCTGAACGCTTTTCATGATCTGTTAATATCAAAACGTCAGTCAAGGTTAACATTTTTATAATGGTGAATTTCACGGACGACCAATGTTTAGAAAAATATTCACTATATGTGCCTGTGCCAGTAAAACAAAGCATCGGTCGAAGTACCGAAAATATCGCAACCGTAAGTGCTTCAGTTCAAAATGAACCAAATCAGTCGATTCCACGCCGTTCACAGAAATTGGGAATCTCTCAAATCACATTATGGTGAATTTTACGTAAAGATCTTGGCTTACACCCAGGAACTGAAGCCTCTTGATCATTTGAGACGCCGAAACTTCTCCGATTGGGCTCTGTTAAAGTTTGAAGACAATCCTAAATTTCATCGAAAAATCATCTTCAGCGATGAAGCTCATTTTTGGGTTAATGGCTTTGTCAATAAGCAAAATATGCGTTATTGGACAATAGCAAGCCCGCGTGTGCTTCAAGAAACTCCATTACAGAAACAAAAAGTGACCGTGTGGTGTGGATTTTGTACTGGAGGTGTAATTAGACTATATTTTTTCATCGATGAAAATGATCGCCTTGTTACCGTCAATGAAGATCGTTATCGTGCCATGTTGGAAGAATTGGTCAGAAATAGATTGACTTGACATTAGTGATATGTGGTCCCAACAAGATGGTACCACATGCCACACAGCTAGTCAAACAATTGATCTTCTGAAGAAGTTCGGTAACCGTGTAATCTTGAGAAATGGTCCAGTCGAGTAGCCATTATGCGATTTAACGCTGTTGGATTTATTGGCATGGGATTACGTTAAGTTGTTGGTTTATGGTAACAAACCAACAATTTTAGAAGAGTTCAGAGGTAATATCAACGCAAAATTGCCAACGTTCCGGCCGATAAGTGTGAAAAAGTTGTGGAAAATTGGCCCTTAAGAATCGATCAATACAAACGTGCTCGCGGTGATCATATGAACGAGATCGAATTCCATAGTTAAATGTAAATGTATGTAAATGTGTACTGCACCTGGAATAAATTTCAACCCAATATCTCAATTATTCTGTATTTTAGTTAAATACAAAATTGTTATATCCTTATTGAAAAATTCGATATGTATACATACCGTGCCATGACATGATTGCCGCAGCTTAAGAATATTTTACTGAAGCAATTTCAAGTTAAAAATGTCTAATGAACACATATACCCAAAAGGAGCATTTGAAATTTTAGAAATCTCGACTAATTCAGGTATTACCGCTGTTGATTTCGATGTTATTAAAAAGCCTGTGATGCATGATTATTATTCATTGTGACAATAAATGTCAATGAAGTTAATTTAGAGTGCGTTTTGGCTTTCGACGGTACGAAACGTGTGCAGAATTTGTTTCGTACGGATGTTTTGCCGTAGTTTTCCAGGTGCGATATTGTTTAATTATCTGCTGATGATGACAACTTAGTTGTCGAAACACATATATAGAATACGAAAACTAATGTGAAGGGGGTTATATATCAACCTTCAGTGACTAAGTTAATCAATCACAGGCTCCATGAAAATTACCTTAATTTACAGAGTTTATCCAAATCCATTAAATCCAAAATTTAATTTTTAAAAAGAAGAGAAGATCTTCATTATTATTATGAAATTTATGTGGAATAATTATAAAAGAGTGATATATTTTTGATAAATTTTCTACTTCGTTTCTATCATTGACAACTGCAGTCTCATGTTTCTTAATCTGTATCATTTCAATAACAGAATGTTAAAATTTAATGAATGTGATATGGAGTTACAATGCTTTTTCAAAGCAGTAATATTCTTTGCATATTTATGTTTTTTAAGCGTTCTTCTAGGTGTTTGACCTATATACATTTTGTTGCAATTATTACAAGGTATACTACATATAATGATGTGAATCTATTATTATATAGGACAGAAAATTTTAGTTTCGTGTTTGTGAAGTTCAGGTTATTGAAATATTTATGTGCTTCTTTAAAGTTTTTTTATTAAGACTCGATTAAAGCTCTCTAGCAATTTCGGTATGTATGGGATAGAGACCTATTTAAATGTATTACTGTTGTTGTATTAAAGGGGTATCTGTGTTATACGTGGGTTGTCTTTTAAGTTTTGCATATAAAACTGGAATAAAACAGTAGATAGCTTTAAAAGACTTTATTGTTTTTCGAAGTATTTTCCACAAAAATTAATGCACCTTTGCATGCTCTCGAACCAATTCTAGAAGTAGTTGTTCCACTCGTTTGTTGGTACAGTCAAAATTGCGTTTTTTGATGGCATCAACTGCTCCTTCTGACGACTGGAACCTTTGACTACACAGTTCGTTCTTGATTTTCGGAAACGTAAAGAAATCATTGGGACTTAGGCCTGGACTGTACGGAGGATGGTCCAACAATTCGACGTTTTGTTGCGTTAGACATTCAATTGTCTTGCATGCTGTGTACGAACTTGCATTTTCTTGGTGGAGGATGATTCGTCCTTCAGGGTTGGTTTTTCGAAGCTCAGCGATAACATGCGGCAAACAAATGGTTGTATACCAATCGGCAGTAACAGTTCCTTCAACTTGTAGAGGAATTGTTGCTACATGACCTGTTTTGAGACAAATGTCGCGACCATCTTTTTGGAGACACTTCGAAAACGAATTACCTATGTCGGCTTTTCTTCACCTTGGAACACCCAAACAGTCCACGTTTGAATTCTCCATACTAACAAGAAGTTGTTAACCGATGTGGTGCTTCATTGCCGAAAACAGAAACCAACTCGACGAGGCATTCTTGTTGAGATATTTGTCTTCGAAAATTATAAAAAATTATTCCGCAAAAATGTTCTCGGGTTAATTTCATTTTTCAACTAACTTGTCAACTTTGACAGTTCATTGTAGCTGCAACACTACACGTACCGCACCACGATGGAGGTTAATTTTTAGTACTGGCATTTGATTAGTGGTGCCCTCTATGTTCCAGTATGCAAAACTTAAAAAAGTCCCACGTACATATCAGGTTGTAACATACATTCTGTCCGATTCTCGCAGCAACTCGCATATATACGCATTACGACGAAACGTTGCGAAATCTCTGCAATATGAGTCATATTGATTTATTCGCAATAAATTAGTCAGTACTTCTGCAACTTTTGAAGAGTGTACATATTGTTCTCAATTTCTTTTTCGTCCATTAAAGATGGAAGTGACAAAAGAACATATTCGACATGTTATGCTTTACGAATACAAAAAAGGAAATAACGCGAGTGAGTCGGCTAGAAACATTCAAGGTGTCTATAGCAATGATGTTGTTAGTGAACGGATGTGTCGGAGATGGTTTGAAAAGTTTCGAAACGGTGACTTAAGTTTGAAGGATGACGAGCGTACCGGGCGGCCTTCTGGATTTGATAGGGAGGTCCTTCGAACTCGGGTTGAAAATAATCCATTTACAACAGTGCGAGAACTTGCACAAGAATTTGACGTAAGTCATATGACTATACATCGTCATTTGCAATCATTGGGAAAAGTGGTAAAGTTAGGAAAATGGGTACCGCATGAACTATCGCCAGCACAACTCCAACATCGTATTGATGTGTGCATTTCAATGCACTCTCGTCATCTCCGTGCTCCGTTTTTAAATCAAATTGTTACTGGAGATGAAAAGTGGGTGCAATACAAAAATATTAAGCGTCATCATCAATGGCTTAGTCCTGGTAAGAAGGCGGTGCAAACGCCTAAAGCTGGACTGCATCCAATGAAAACATTGCTCTGTGTTTGGTGGGATATTAAAGGTGTAATTCATTTTGAGATGCTGGGAATGAACGAAACCATCACTGCCGCACTTTACTGTCAGCAACTCGACCGTTTAATGGAAGCCCTGCGAAAAAAACGCCCAGCACTGGTCAATCGACGCGGTGTTCTGTTCCATCAAGATAATGCCCGCCCACATACGGCTCGCATCACTTCTCAGAAATTGGAAGAACTTGGCTGGGAAAAAATTTCACATCCACCGTACTCCCCAGACCTTGCTCCTACGGATTACCACTTATTTCGAAGCTTACAAAACCACCTTGATGGAAAAAGCTTCAATTCCCAAGAAGATGTTCAAACCGCAGTAACTTTATTTTTTGATTCAAAATCCGAAGAATTTTTCCGTAGAGGAATTCATATGTTACCTGAAAGATGGCTAGCGGTAATAAATAATGAGGGAAAATATATTGACGATTGATAAATAAAAACTTTGTACAAAAATTTAATAAACAAGTTTTACAAATTTTCGGACAGGATTTATGTTACAACCTGATATGTACGATAAGTTCTGGAATTTATAACCTCATTAATGGGTTTTAAAGGGTAATTACTGTTATTTAAAAACTTTTCTGAACTACGGACTGGTTAATTTTATAGTTCTGTCTGTAATATTAGCTAGTATACATTCTTAATTGAAAGTGGGTGATTTGAATTATTAAATTTAGCTTCTTAATTATTTGAAAATGTACCTTCCAGACAATGTATACAATGGGATTTGGCATACCATTTGGTTTGCAATTTATTGTGATTGTTTCTATGTACTAAGCTCATATCTAAGAAGTTGACGAGGCCATTTGTTTTCAATCCGTTAGATGACTGTAACTTGTGAGGGTAATTGTTAAATAATGTAATGAAAATTAGTTTTTCTACAAGAATGGCAGTTGTACAGTCATCAACATACCATTTGAAAAGTGGAATTTTGCTTAAGGCCCTCCTCCAGCAACTGAGCGATAACACTGGAAATTGGAACACTATTGCACATTCATATATCTGTTGGTAAAATTCATTATTATATTGAAAATACGTGGTGATCACAACCAATTCTACGCCGTTAGGAAAAGCATCCATAGCTAATGAAGTATGATGTAATTTTTTTGGATTATTGTTTTTGCTAGGTTTACGAAGGTATTTGTATTTGTATAATGATAAAACAACTAAAGAAATTAATTTATAATTCTGTGGTGTTTAATATTTTCAATTGCTTCGTTTCATTCATTTTTCTTTATATGTATTTCAATTTAAACACGGTATTCTCACTGAAAATTAAATTAAACTTTATTTTCGCCGATAATCTTAGAAAGCAAATATGTTATTTGTACTTCAAAAAGCCTTACGATTTCAAGAAAGATACTGTAAAAGAAAATCAGATTCAATAACTTTTGCACGTAATATTTCTACTTAAGCTTTGAGGTTTTTTTATTATGAAAAAAATAATGCGAAAATTAAAAGTCAGCAACTAATATTACTAAATACACAAGTTGTTAAAATTTTCACTTATTTTATTTTTTTAACTAATGACCATAACATATAAATTACTTTTGATCAGGAAGCGTATTAGTGAAATTTAATACTTAACAATTCAAACTTATGAATTTCAAGGTAGTTTTTACAGGAGGAAAGAGGACTGCACTAGTAGCAATTTATTTCCAAAACGTATACAGAAACTGATATTATCCATTAGCCAAGAATGCGTGCCGGTGACCAACCAATACTTTTTCGTAAATCTCCCCAATGAGGATAAAACATTTGGTGGAAAACCTTAAAAAAGTTATCTTCTCTGTCTGATATGAAAAATAAAGAACTGTTTATTTCAATGAGGTTAAGAAAACATATACCAACTGTATCACAAGTTTTACGGATCACACGAAGAAAACGCATGAAACTTATGACAGGTGCATTTATATACACAGTGGATCATCAAAAACAGTCGAGTAAATGTTTTGAATTTTTAATCAATTGTGTCCTTTTGCATTGTAATAGTTGTCTTATACCGGCTAGTGGCAGACTGAATTGTGACGGCTCTTGTCACGCCGCCTTCTCCTGGATATAAACAGACGATCCTACCAAGACGCCATTGTGCTGGAGGTAAATTCTCTTCTTTTAGTTTAACATCTCTGTCATTTAATTTGCTCGGATTATCTTTAAAAGGAACTTTAAGTACAAATTTACCTTTCTTATCGATAGTTATGGTGTCCGCAAAATACTGTTCGTGTGTGTTTACTAGAATTTCTATTGAATTGGCATTGAAACTTGCTGCCGATGCAATTTTTGGTACAACTAAATAATTAATTGTAACACAATCGTAAATACGCGATATCAAATTTATTTCAACACTATTGCAAATATTAATTTGTTCTTGATTAATTTCCGTAACATTAATTTTGATTCGGTTCTCTTTTAAATGAAGTTTGTCACATAGCCCTTCAGGGACAAAATTTGATTGGCAAGCACTATCAAGCAGTATTCTTAAGTTACAAGTTTGTGTACTTTGCATACCGTGAGCAATCACTGTCGACAAAATGGTTTGTCAATTCGTATTAATTAAAGATACATCTATTTTTATGGTATAGTTGTGCATAGGTTATAGCAATAGTGACATTAATTGATAAGACTATTAAAACTACAGTTTTTAATGTCTGGTGGATTTTATTATTGTGGCGTGCTTATGTATAATAATAATTCTAGAGATATCTTCGACTTAAGTTCTTTTAGATTTCCGAAGTACGCTGCAAGGTATGGCGATTGTATTTACTGTTTATCACTTCTCATCGTGTTGTATATTTTAGGTGTAAGATCTGAACAAAAAGCTCTGAAATATGTGACAAAAATACTTTGTAAAGGATGTTTGCCAGTCTATCAAAGAATCGTTTAAAGAAGACAGCAATTCTATCATTACCAATCGTGGAATTATGGGATTATCATATATGTCTTTATACAACTATTTCTAATGATATTGTGTGTGTGTGTGCATGTTCTTGTGACGCATATTTTGATTCGATACAATATTGTAAGTTTTATATAATTTCTAAGTATATCAGCCATTCATTAATATTATAAAGTTTTTTTTGAAAGGTTTAATATATTTATACTATACTGAAAATTACATACATTAGCTCTCTTCATATGTCTCTATTAATTCTGTATCATTTTAATGTACTTATGTCTATAATATATATGTAAAAAATTGTTACACTGAAGGTATTGGAATAACATACGACATAGATAACTGTAAGTACTGTGCACTATATAATACTCATATAAAGAATTTATTTTTGAAATAAAATTACTAAATATGTATATATTGACTTATAGATCAGATATTTAATCCGTTTAAATTGTGACTTATTAATTAGCAAATAATAACAAAAAATATGAATAAAATTAAGGTAGTGTTAGTAAGAAGCACATATAACAAATAGCCCACAAAATATATAAAAATATACTTATATAATTCCGTTGATCTTGCCTTCATGTAATATAATCGTTAAACAGATACGTAGCAAAAATAAAATTAGGTGCAATAATTTATTTAAAAAGTATGTACAAAACACGATATACGTACCTTCGTTTTTAATCGGGCTACTTCTAACTCGGAAAGATTAAGTTTTCGTTGGCTCTGCACAATAAACACAAGACATACAGAAACTAACAGATAATATTGGGTTATGCAAAAATTCACATTTCAAATGCACACAAATACACACAAACCTACGATACTTTTTGGGAAAAAAAAACTAAGACTCACCTCTTGAAGAAGTATTCTTAATGATTCTATATCATTATTTTCATGCAGATCGTGATCAAAAACACTATCATTATGTACTGATGGACTTCCTGGACCATCAGATACACTGCTATTTGCCGAGCCTACAATTAACAGAATATAGATTTAATGGAGCTGTATATGAAAAAAATTCAAATGTAAAAACAATTTATTTTAAAATTAGTTGACTTATTAACAATATTTCAAAATTTATACGTTTATTGTATAAATTATATTTCGACCATTTAGAAGTTACATTTACAACAGATTTCAATCAGTTTGTATAAACTGAATTCAATTTGAATTTAAAAGTTATATTTATTTAGTATTAATTCTATAAGTACTTTAGCGTACATTTATTAGAAAGACTGTACTAGTATTTGATATTGAAAAAGAAGTAGACAATAGAGCAAATAACTTGAGAATATTTTCAGGACGAATGAAAATGCTTATATATTAAAGTTTAATATATTCTCATTATAAAATTTTAATTTTGTCCCCTCTACTTTTGTACTTTTCACAATTCGTCACATATGTGCGTATTGTGCGTTTGTATTTTTTAATACAAATTTTGTAAGTTGGTATTTGTGCGCGTTATCTTCAATATTTTTTAATATAAGTTTCCTTTCTGGGTTTAGTGAAGTGAAGTTATGTCTATTATATAAACCGTCATTACATTTCATGATGTGCTGACGACGTGATTCTATTTATAAGATGTAAACTTCATTTACCAATTTTGTACATGCTCGTGTAAAAGTTGTTGATAAATATATTGGGGACTTCAAACAATGGAATAGAACAAAATGATCAAAGCGTATAAATTACTAAATGTACAAGATGGTATCAGAAAACTTAAACCTGGACATGGAGGAACAAATGCTAGTAATACGTGGGTTGGAAAACAGTTGAAAACCAAATAGAATGCTCATTCTTATTAATTTTTATTATTCTACATGTCACTAATTGCTCTTTAAAAGATAATCTTGATTTTCTTCCAATTACGTAGTTTTTTTAAATCTTTTCCTCATTTTTGTAGAATTTTTATCTTTCTCAGAATATTTTTAGTAAATATTTTTTATATTTCTTTGATTCTCGTACCTTTTATTTTGTATATATGTATACACACATGTATGCAAGAAACTTTTAAACCCAATTTACTTTTGAAATGATTTTGATAATATGCTTTTTATAACAATATCCTCTTGCTATTCTTTGCAATTTAAAAGTCTTTAACCATTTTTTCTAAATTTTTGTCTTACTTTTGTAAAATTAAATTTATCGAAACAGGTAATTCACACAGCAGAAATATTTAGTGCTGGTAAAAACTGTTAAGACATAAATAAATAACAATTCTCACCATATATATATATATATAAATATATATATATATATATATATATATACGCACATATATATATTCTTAATTATTACATAGTTGTTTGATATTGTATTATGGTTTGCAGACAATGTACGGTGAAAAGTGGATGCGATTGATAGTTGTGTAAAATCGTTGTAATATGTAAAGTCATATGAAAGTGCCAATCGACCACGCATTATTTAAGATTAATTGGGAGCTTTTAATATCTATTTTAAACTTTATAGGTTTTGTTTTTAATTTGGGCAACATTAATAATAAAGTTATAAGAACAATGGTTAAAATTTAGACGTGAATTACCACAATTAAATCAGTAGGAAATTTGCGTCATGTAATTTACGAAGATCCCATGGTAATTGTATTGCATTTCTTCGCCGATGGATCTGAACAGTTTTATAGCGCTTGCGCAGATATATGATCCGTCAGATAAAACGAGAAAATTATCTGCAACCTATTATGATCTGATGAAATCTAGAGCTGTCCCTCTAAAGCTTGTTACAATTCTTCGATTGGAATTATGCACAGCTCACCTACTTGCTAAGTTAGCTATTACAGTCAGAAATAAGAATAACTATAGACCTATGTATATGTGGTTAGATTTCAGAATTGTGTTAAGCTGGATAAATATTTCTGCTAATTTGTACTTACATTCTAAGATTCTAGGAAAATTGTTTAATAAAGAAAAAGAATAGGACGATTGGTCCATTATCGCAATATGAACTTGGTCATGCGTTTAATATCTTAGTTACAGTTTTTCAAATAAATTATTTTCCAGATGATTATTATAATTTACTTCAAAGAAAAAGAATACTAAATCGAAAAAGTAGATTGTTAAATCTTAATCCTTTATAGACAAGATTGTTTAATGAGAGTGGGTGGTTTGCCCTATCATATTATCCCCTAATCGTCTAATTACAAAATTAATATTTGAAAATGAGCATAAAATTTTGTTATATGTTGGACCACAACAATTACTGTCAAACATAAGACAAGTGTATTGACAAGTAGTTTGCATATATGTTTTTGCTTTAAGGCTAAATGCATATATCCTATAATAGGAAATTTACCCGCAAATAGATTCTTTTTGAGCTTCCCATTTGAGGTAACTGGTTACGTCAAACCTTTCCAAATGAGAGAAAAGGGGGGCCGCGGCAATAAGTGTACAAAAAGGTATATATGTATGCTTACTATCTCTCTACATATACCTTCTTATTATTACTAAAGCGTTTTGTAATTCTACGTGGTAAGCCACTGCATATTTACTCCGACAATGACCCTACATTTGTAGGTGCAAATTGTCGGCTAAAAGAGCTAGTGGATTTTTTAAAAATTAAACCAGCTAAAAATTGAAGACTTCGTAAATAATCAAGACATAAATTAGTATTTTGGGGCTACTTATGCGCGTAATTTTGGGGGCCTTTGCGAAACAGGGGTTGTCAACAAAATACCCCATGAAATTTCTAAATCATTCTACTATTCTTTTAGCGCAAAGTGATGCTATTCTTAATTTAAGGCCAAAGACATCTTTATCCACAGATCTTTCAGACTTAAGTCCTTTTACTCTAGCTTATTTCCATATTGGCCAAACCTTTACAGCACCTGTAGAGCTAGATCTTCAAGATGTCCAAGAAATTAGGCTTTTACATTATCAACGTTTAGAACAAATGCGCCAGCATTTCTGGTCAAGGTGGCAAAAAGAGTACATCAACGAATTGAAACGAAAAACAGGATGGTACTCATCAAAGAAGACAGCATTCCTCTATTACTGCCTCTTCCGGCGTAGAAAACCGTTGACCACGAAGTTTATTCTTCATGTGTGGGAACAAAAAGAAATCACAAGGTGTTAGATCAGGGCTGTATGGCGGATGGCTCATCAATTCAATGTTTTGCTGGGTCAAATATTCAATTGTTTGAACCTGTGAGAGCTCGGATTGTCATGGTGGAGAATGATCTGTCGTTTTCGGTTTGTTTTCATTATTTCTTCAAAAACTTTTGGCAAACAAACAGTTGTGTACCATTCGGAATTGACCGTACTACAACTCTCTAAAAGCAGGGTGCAATGTGTTGACTTATCTTGGAATACCCACACAGTCGACCGCTGTTTACTATCGGGTTCATACCTATAGGTCTATGATTTTCATCACCTGTGACAACTTTATAAATGTTCTTTAAAGCATTTCTTCTTCTTTTTTGTGCATTTCTTGGCACCAGTCGACGCGAGTCCTTTTTTGAGCGGTTGTCAAATTATGTGGTACCCAACGTGAACATAATTCTTAACGGCTAAATGTTCATGCAGGATCTTATACACGCTGGTGTTACTAATACCTAGAGATGCCTCGATCTCACGGTATGTCACATGACGGTCTTGCATTATCAATTCAGACACTGCATTAATGTTTTCCGACACAACAACATTTGTGGGATGACCTTCACGAAATTCATCGTCCAAAGAACGCCGTCCAAGTTTGAATTCACTATACCAATGACATACTGTAGTTTTCGATGGTGCTTCATCACCATATAATGAATTCAGCTCGTCGATGCATTCTTGTTGAGAAATGAACTTTATGAGTAGCCATGGGTACACGATTGCGTCTCACTTAATACTAATATTATTCATCTTCATTTTAATTCATTTGGTAGGTCAGTATACATATACATATGCGCATATTCATTTGACGCATATTTGGCGCTCTCTCTTTTCATCACTGAATATATATATATACATATATATATGTATATATATATATATATATATATATATATATATATATATATATATATATATATATATATATATATATATATGCGTCAAATGAATATGCGCATATTTGTTGAAACTTGTAACCGGAACGAGCAAAACTTTCCGATACACCCCTAATAATATGGAACTTAAGCAAAAATCAGTTATGAAACTAAGCCAATCAATGTAAATAATCTTATTATATATAGCCTGTTTCTTTACAAAAAGTATAGATTGTCAAATAAATAATTACACCACATAAGTATATCTAGCTCTGTCAACATGCTTGTTGCAACTTAATTTTAATAAGTAACCAGTTCACTAGTTATAACTTTAATCCTTTAATAATAAAAAGTTATATTTATACTTTCAATACTGGTAATTTTTCAACGTGCCTCATACATACATGAACATCATCTTATACTATATTAAGCAATTCAATACCTACAAAGAAATGAAAAAACATATAAAGACTATATTATAAATGGCAGAATAGTAATAATACAGTACAAACGCTTGTATTGCCTGAGAAACGTTACTAAATTTTGGTATTGCAGGTCAAGGTATTTCTGTCATATTTACAGCGCATATACAGTATTTTCATATTTTAGAGATTTTTTTTTAATTCGTCCCAGTATTTACTTGTATAGACCAGGGTGTTATTAGTCTTGTCAACTCAGCATCGGAGAACCGCTGACACACCTTAAAGAAAATATTTGAAGTTTTGAACATATTGTTGGAAATATAGTCTGGATTCTCATTATCCTAGAAGAAGTATATGTCGAGGATATCTTGCTGTTCAAATCCAAGAGTTTAAATCAAATGACCGAGGAGGCCAAGAAATTGAACATCCGTGATTTATCAACCTGTCTCCGTAAACAATTTAAACCTGCAAATATAGCTCAACTGAAGTCAGAAGGCGCTCAGCAACTTAAAACCATATATTTTTTCACACATTTATTGGTAATCTTCTCTCAGGAATTAATCAAAAAAGATAAACAAAACCCCTTACCACATAAATGTTCGTACTCTGTATACGTATTTCGAAAAACTAAGTTGTCATCAGCAGCACATAATTAATCACAGTGTAACTCACAGAATAACTCAGCACACTTTTTCCCACTAAAAATCAAACACTGATTTTTTCATACACAAGTTAATAACTAACATCACTTTTACTTTTATAACTTTTAGAAAACATTTCTATTTTGTCACTATTATAAGGAATTAATATCTGCATTTAATAACTGTATAACTTGCGAAAGTTATTAAGTTCCTATGACCACGAAGTCATCGTGAAGGTAATTTTTAATGGCGACTGTAATTAATTGAATTAATCAGAAAAGGTAAATTAAACCCCTTGTCACATCAATGTTCGTATTCTGTATACGTATTTCGACAACTAAGTTGTCATTATCGGTAAATAATTAATTACAGTGGTCCAAGTTGTCAACAATAACAATATAACGAAAGCAAACGGAACCTAAACTACTCTGTCCGACGTTCGTCATATTTACAGCGCACCGAGATTAATAATTTGCCAATCTTTCGATTATGTATATGACTATACCAGTGTTGCACAGACGTTTTAGGCCAACATTAAAAAAAATTAAAACTTGATTATTGGTTGTTCACGCACGCACGCACGCACGCACGCACGCACGCACGCACGCACGCACGCACGCACGCACGCACGCACGCACTCGCACTTGCACACGCCCGCACACGCCCGCGCACGCACGCACACATACACACACACACACACACACACATATGTATATACATTCTTTTACTGTAGCGAACATCTACGAGCTTTATTAAACTTAGATAATTACCTATTAAGGGCAGTGTACTAGCGTCACTTTGTTCTGCTTCTAAAGCACGTTGTCTTCTCTCTTCTCGTTCTTTATCGGCTTGTAAACTTTGTCTTATTAATTGGGCTACTTCACTGTTTTCTGGGTCCCTTTCTCTACCAATACTAAATCTAACTAATCCAGAAGTATTTCGCAAGACGCTTGCCGCATAAGCTTGTGTTACGCCAACTAAACTTTTACCATCAACTTCAATAATTTGGTCATTCACTTGAATACGCCCATCTCTAGCAGCTGCACCATTAGAAGTTATAGTTTTTACAAATATACCTGAAATTTTGAAAGTAATTACAAAATGATAAAGAATTTAGTTTATATGTAAATCAATGAACTAGAAATCATTAATGTATAGAGTATAATGTTCATATAATTTGGAAATCATTTGCCCTAAGCAAAATACATCATTTCTGACAGAGGGACTATGTTCAGATTTTTCAGTATACACAAAATTTATTGTTGCATACCATTTTAGTCATTAACAATTATTTTCTGTTTTTACACAATTTCTTTAAAATTTGATAATATTTCCATATCTAAATTTATGATTAATCAATGATCTGCGTTAAAAGTACAAAAGAAATTCAGATTTAGAATGCAATTTCTTAAATTTATAAATTGTATATTTTGATTCTGTAGTAGTTCAGTTTCCTTATTACTTATTATACATTTGATGGCTAAACAAAACAATTAAAAATATATTGTTGGCATTTTAGAAATCTATCATCAACATCGGATAATGTTGATGTTCATTAAATTTGTTAAAGTATTTTTATTCACAACACACTTTATCATCTACATGAAAGACTTAATAGATTATTCTTTTTATTTTTAAGATTACCAAATAATTTAGAAATTTCAGTATAGTCTTGCAGGAAATTCGGAATATATTAAATTGAGCGTCTTGCAATGTTTTAGTTCTAATAGTATTAACATTGGCAGGAGCTATATATAAAATTTACAATCATCGTATTAATATAACCAGGAAAAAGTCATGGAAATGTAGAGATTCACGATTAACAAAGAAGATAAAGGCAACTGTGTGAGTTTCTTAAAAGATCCTCTAAAGTCGATTAAAATATAAAGCCAGTGCATTACTAACGGACAATCTAAAAATTTAAATAATATTAAAGATAAATTGTTAGTGGAGTAATGTCCATATTTGGAACTAATGATGTAAGTACATACTGCCGTTTGTCGTATCGCATTTATGTTTCATTCAACAAATTTTTAAGACATTGACTTCTTTTCTGGCAAGATACTTTTATAAAAATTACTAACTGAAGTAAATATCTCTATATAATACACAATTACGATTTTACATTTTTTTAATGCTAGAAAAGGACTGATTCTATTCGAATTTGTCGGTTAAATATAATATATACAGCTTGTGAAAAAAAATAATGTTTCCCCAAGGCTACATATCAGTACGGTACTACTTTTTTCTTATTTAACTTCTTCTTTTCGCATTAGTAGTGTTTGAATATTTGAAGGTGAGTTTGTAATGCAAAATGATATTCTATATTGGGGTATTTAAAATGCACGCAATTATATGGATATGAAAACAATTATAATAAATTCTTCACATTATAATAAGATGGACGAGTTACAGATTACAGATTCAATTTAAGATAATCGTTGTGCTACTATAGTTCATGAGTAGATTTATGTATATGTATTTAATTATAATTCTCAAATTTATAAAATCACAGTTAATAGAAATAAAGAAACTATTAATAAAATAGTATGGCCACAAATTTATTGTGGGGTAGGTACAAAATTTATTTATTGTTGTGAATGAAATCAAATCTACTGCTAATATGCTTTAGAAGAGAGGTATGTATATATTGAAATGATTATATTTTCTTGGCTTGAGAACAAAGTCAATTTTGAATTAAAGTTTTATATAAATTTTGTGCATTATTATTATATAGTACTTAGGAAAACTCTGGTATTGAAGAGCATTAATAAATGATGGTTTTGTGTTCTCTAGAGGTCACACACTATTACAACGAGAGTTGTTTGCCTAACGGTGAGGTAAAGAACAGAAATAGCATTCCCAAATCTCTCCTTACACCAAAGTATACTATCAGAATTCCGTTGTTTACGATCTAAATCTCACGTCTTTTATTCAAATGCTTGTGAATTCAATTATGACTTAATATTAATCATAAAAACGTGTCTACGTGGCTTCAGCATTTTTTTATCAATTTGATTTTGATTGTTTTTTTCCCTATTATAAGGTATAATAGGAAATATATAATAGTCGATGCTTTGACAGATGGTAGTATTCTTGTAGTATTATCTGACAACACTTTTTTCGGACTTTAAACTCTCCTCCTCAATTTCTTCAATTGCATTATTAATTGCCTACATAATTTGCGAATGCACCCTAAACTTATTGAAATTTGTTTAAAGATTGTATATTTCCCTCTTGAAACACGTTTATCTAATTAATAAGCCAAATATATTTTTAGAGACTTCAACGTACCTTAATTCACTAGAGAATAAGCACCTTTTCCATTTTATTTGATTTGACTTAATTTAATAATGTAATCAATGTTAATAATGGTGCTTTGGATTTAATATTTTCTAGGGTTATTACTAATATACTACTATGGTGGTAACGCATGAAGATCATCCTTTTGTACTTGAAGGTTCCTATAATCAGTATTATATAGGGAAAATTACTGTTTTACTCAATCTGTGCTTGCGCGATTTCCTGTCTCTTGTAGAACTTATTATAATTTCCGTAAAACTAACTTTTTCAGGCTATATGAACATTTACTTCGTATTTATTTGAACTTCCTCGGCGATCATAATGATGTTGATTTAATATTCAATAGATTCTACAAGAAACCTTATAATGCATTTAAGAGGTTTAAATTTAATTAATTTGGTCAGTCTACTTATCCCTATTGGTTCAACAAGGAGACTATTACGAGTCTAAAACATAAGCAGGAGTGTCGTGATAAGTGAAAGAATTCTAACAGCAATACTTATTACAACAAATTAAAAAAACTCCATTGCACTGACAAAATATTTAACATCAGATTCCTACAATATATATATATATATATATACGAAATGTCGAGTTGGTTCCTGGGTGCATATGGTCTTATTTGCAATTACGACAAGATACTACTCGGTTTCCTAGTGTTATGCGCAATGAATCGCTCAATATTTTTCTAGTACATACACAAGTCGTTGATTCCGACTTCCGAATATTATGTTTTCGTTCCTGAATAGAATATATGGTATTTGCCAATTGAATTGATGCCACTCTTGGGTATCAAGGAATTTGAAATACAAGCCGTTTGTATTTAAATATACTTCAAATTTTGAATTCTAAACGGATTTAGTTGTTCAAAGTTGTCCTAGACAAAAAAACAACTACTATTAGGAAAATCCTCTTAATCGATTTTGGATCAGGTACCTGTTATTAGGGTCTAAACACAGATAATGAAAAATCTAAAAGCACTACGACTAATATCCAATTTTAGTTGAAATTTGTACGTGTTCATGTTAAGAAGTGCATTAGTGTTTTTTTATATGCATATTGTTTAATTTTTCTCGTGAACTTTTAAGTTTTGAAATTTTTTCGAAATCAAAAAATTAAAGATATTTAAAGGGCGGATAAAATTAAAATAGAGACTTTAGTAAAAACAAGCATGTATTCGAACCAACAAATAATGCAAAAAATTTCGTGGCATACAGTCGATAGGATAACCGCATTAATTCGAGAAAATATTCTGTCAACATCGAGAGGTTGCCGTCATTGTCATGGTGTTACTCTAAAGTAAACAATCTTCTTCTAAAGTGCTGCTAGATAAATTAAAACTATGTACATAATGTAAACATATACGATCATTATTGTATGCTACCAGAATCAAATGCTGCAGACCAACCTAGAAGCTTAGGTTGATACCAAAAATGAAAAAAGGACCTATGCAATGGGCGAAAACGTACAGAAATTTTACGGTGAACGTATTTTGTGAAGAATCAAGGGCAATATAAAAAAACTGAACTTTTTTCCCTTTCTTGAAATCGATAAATGAAGAAAAATGACCATACATCTTCATGAGGGATGGAGCACCGCACCATATATCGAAATAGATAAAAAATCTGTTTCAAGAGCATAACGTACTCCTTTTGCCCTGGCGCGGAAACTCACCCGGTCGAAGTTTTCGCAACAATAGCAGTTTTGAAAGATAATATTCATAGGCATTGGCAAGAGAACGCAAAACTGCAAGATGTGATAAAAACTTGTATTTCCAATATGCCAGATACAATTAGTACAATCATTAAAACCAAAATATTAATGTAAAATTCTATGAAGTATAAATAAACATTTTGTACTAGTAACATGGATCTGTTTTTGTTTTATTTCTGATAAATTTTGAAAAATACCAAAATCAAAAAGTGGCTTTAATTCAACTGCCGGGTACGGTACATCTGATAATGATGTAATTTCTAGTTTTCTGAGTAAATATGTTCGAAATGGATTTTTTCTCCGAGAGATTTGCTACTCTAGTAACTTTCACAGAATATATTAGTGACGCTGATTGTCAGGGCCAGGTTGACTGCATTTATTTTGACTTTACTCGTGCATTTGATACTATTCATATAGTGTTGTTGAATAAACTTTCTTATTTTGGTCGTTCTCATTGCCTTTTCAAACTCGTGAGGTCATACCTGATCAATAAAAGCAATTATGTTTTTTATAATTGCAATTCGTCTAATGTTATCATATCTACCTTCGGGGTTTTCTAAGATTCGAACCTTGGTCCATTATTATTCTTACTTTTAATGAATGACTTACAATTTTGCCTTTTAATGTCTTAAGTTATACTGATTCTAAAATTTTCAAGTGCAATGTCGTCCAATATGTACGCAAGACATCACTTGCGTACATATTTTCAGCGTCCCGTATTGAAATTCTCACTGACACGTTGTAGAGCCGTCTGGGTAATGCACGAACTTCTATAATCTGTACTTTTAAAGTCCTGTATTGTTTCTGAGAGAATCTCAAAAATCTTTGACTTGAGATATTACTCATTTGATATACAATTATAAAAAGTAATTACAACAGGTATGGTGATCGCGGAGGCCACTGAACATCCCCATTTCTACTGATGATGCAGTTCGGGAAACGATCTTTCTCAAGGTTCATTGTCATCCTGATTGTATATCTAGTTGATCTATCTCGTTGGAAAGGAGTGTTCACACACAGAAATTCGTTGAAGTTGTGGAATTAGGAAGGTGTTCAATATTGGAATATAGCACGCTGATGTAACTGTAACTGCATGCCATAATCATTCTCGGCCAATTATTCCAATCGAAGGTATCGCATACTAGACTAGAGTAACTTCGGAGGGTGTAGGTATAAGTTATGCAATATTCTCCTTAGTGTTCGAATCGAAAGACAACAACGCTGTGACGCTTGGCAAATCTTCAAGGGTTTCTTGTGATCAATATTCGTACATCCTTCACAATCTCAGCAGTCTTAAAGGTTCTTGCACTACTACCTCTTCGTATTGTTTGATCTTTTATTATTAAGTTGCTAAACCAAACAAGAAAGGCTTTCCTACTTGTAAAGGCGCGTTGTGCACATACATAACTTCGATCATTTTCAAAATACGCTGTAACAGCGAAACCTTGTTGTTTAGTGATCTAACGTTGCACTGTTGCTAAACTTCTAAGTGCATAAAGGTGAAGGTCAGTCTACTAGCGCTTGTCATAAAAACTTCTCAAAAACATTTGAAGATAGAAGAATCTTTGGATATCTTGTCATGTATATATATATATATATATATATATATATATTGTATCTCAAAATTTCCCTTATGTCAGGTTATCGTACACACCATGAACTTTCAAGAGAGAATGTCTTAATAATGAATGCAAAATGTGATTTCTATTGTACAGATGAACTGATGCACAATTTCATGTGTATGTTTATTCTGTCTTGCTAGGTAAACATTTAGGTTCGCAGGCACAAAAACTGATCGTTAACCTCGTTCAATTTTTTTCAAGAGGAATGTAATAGGGGTCCTTTATTACTTGTAAATTAAGTTTATGAAATAGGTCAGCATTGAATTAAGGTCTTTAGACTGATGAGGAAAATATTTTTAGAGTAGCAAGTTCTCTTAAAGTCTCTGTTAGAACTATTTACAATATCAGGTGATATAAGACAAAATATCCTGTACTATCGTCACCTGGAAAAGGAAACCCTGACATAAGGCAAAACCAATTATTTGTCAGAAACTATGAACATGGAAGTTTGAAAAACCTTGCAACCGCGAGAACCTTCGTTGGAACATATGTATGTATCTACATATGTATGTGTATATATATATACACTACCGGTCATATTTATTTGCCCATATACTATCAAATGTGTACTGAAAATTTATTTATTGTACCAATACAATAGTGTAAAATAAACATAAAATAGTTACATTTTTCTTATATAAAAACTTTATCATTAATTATTATTAAATTTTGCTCTCATGAATGTGCCCACCTTTATTTTTGATAATTGCGGCACATAACCGCGGCATCCTTTCAATTAATTTTTGCAGTGTATCTTCTGTAATTTGTGCCCAGGCTTCTTGAAGTTGTTCCTACAGTACAGTGGTAGATGGTAGAGCACGTTCTCGAACCTTCCGGTCCAATTCTTCCCAAAGAAGCTCTATTGGGTTCAGATCAGGACTTTAAGCTGGCCATACCATTATAGAGATTTGCCCTTGCTCTTCTAGTTGACGCAAGTAATCGCCACACAATCTAGAAGTGTGTTTCGGATCGTTGCCCTGTTGAAATACAAAGTTTTCGCCAAGAATCCTTAGTCCTGAAGGAACGAGATCGCCTACAGATCTTCCACCAAAACACCCCCAAATCATTACTGAACCTCCTCCATGTTTTACGGTAGGCGCAATACATTCTGGCAGTACTCTTTCTCCTGCGGATCTTCTTACGAATATTCGCCTTTTACTACCGAAAAGTTCAAACTTCGATTCGTCTGTCCACAACACATTATTCCACTGATCAATCGTCCAATTCTTATGTTCTTTAGCCCAATTTAGTCGTTTTATCTTGTTTTGCTTTCGTAGCAGTGGTTTTCGCAGAGCAATTCTTCCGTATAAACCCGTTTGCCTTAACCTTCTCTGTACCGTGGACACACTAATTGGTTTAGCACGCGCTCTATTCATTTTGTTACACTTCGCATATATTACTTTCTAAAGTCTTTTAAAATTATTATTTTAATGCCGCGCTTTAATTTTCAAAACCCGTCTATACAACCTTCCGCGTTGCTAACACACATTCCAAGGAGAATTTTACCGTTACATGGTGATTTGTCTGCTTCGCGCCAAACCCCCACTCCTGGAAATTACTACCTAAGCGAGTGATTTTCTAGCTAATGTACGTTTTTTAGATGCCTTAATACTTAACATTATGATTGCTTTACCATTAATTTTTACCCGATTTAATTAAAACAACGTCTCACAAACTATATCATACGTTAGTATAATTTACCACAAGTCTCTCACTAAAGTCCCATTTGATTATGTTATATTACTGTTGAGATAATTTGATTTATTTTATCCAAAATTATTTCTCTTCTGTCGATCCTATTAGATAAGATAGTAAATTACATTATATTTAGTAGAATATAACATTAAACTGATCCGCTCTACAGCAACGATCACTTTAGTAAACTACCTTTCAGGTAGAGGTAAGTCTCACCTGAGGCTTACCTGATCTCGTTTACCTGCGTTATACTGACGGCAAAACACCTACTGTGAGGAATCATTTTAATCGTCTTTCTTTCACGAATCTTCTGATTGAGTTTATTTTAATCAATACCGCGATCCCTTTCGCGTATCGTTAATTATAATCATTCTCTGCAGACCGTACTCTGTGATTGGTGCATTTCTATTTCCTTTCCCACTATTTTTTTAACCATCTTACCGTACCCCTCCGGGTAGTATAAAAAACCAGCGACGCGCTAAGCGTGTTCTCTCTCTGCATCTTGCCATCAACAACTTGTAAGTTCTT
Organism: Dermolepida albohirtum; assembly: GCA_031893035.1. NCBI lineage: Eukaryota > Metazoa > Arthropoda > Insecta > Coleoptera > Scarabaeidae > Dermolepida > Dermolepida albohirtum. The sequence continues at coordinate 214,383 of JAVIWB010001574.1, read as the reverse complement.
GCTTCGCTACGCCATCTTAACCCTTGTACGCCCGTACAGTTTTGATGAGCATTAACCTCGTGTTGCCGCGACCCATCTTCCGGTAATACAGGACAGCCACGCCTGCAAGATAAGTATCCCTTCGTTCTGTAATTGATTTTTCACTTCTTAATCTTTTACACGATATTCGTCAACACAGACAAATAAACTCCATGCACGTGGTCTCTGCGAGTACATTAGCGCGTCTTTTCATGTAATTATTAAAGCTAGTGAATTTCTCGTTTTAATTTATAACTGTTACATAAATTTTATTGAGATTAAGACAAATCTGCATTTATTTGATGCGTGTTGATTTAATAAAGTACTTTAAGGGCATTTTTGCTGTTTTATTTTATGTTGTACTAACCTTTTATTACAGCTGCGCCTTTATTCACGTAAGTACTATATCATTAGTTGTTTGTTCTTTTGATTCATCTGCATTTATTGCGTCGCCCGAGCTAGCCAAGCGTTCAACACAACGCAGCGATCGTAATAATTTCAGCAGCAATTTCTGGTGCTGTTTTCCGTCTATCGCGTCTACTTATCCGTATTAGATGCCAATCATCTGCAGATGTCGTCGCTTTGCGTCGTCCAGATCTGCTTTTGTTGGAAAATGTACCACTTTCTTCAAATCTTTTAACGTTATAATCAACGGTTCTGTGATTTAATCGTAATTCTTTTGCAATTCCGCGATTACTTTTACCAGTACGATGATAAGCAATTATCATAGCACGCACTTCAACAGATAATTCCTTCGTCTTCGGCATTGCATTAAAATATTCACAATAACTCTCTATTTCACTGTTTTCGCAACAATAGATGAACGATGACTGACATAAAATTTATTTTCCTTTTTGAATAACACATCCTAATAATGTAATTAGTTTGTACAATAACACAATATTGGTAATACCTTTCGGAAATGCAGGTAAAACTGTTAATACTGTAAGGATTAGCCTATATAATATTTATGGTATTTTTCCAATTTATGACACCTTTACGATATATTATAAACAATTTAAGATTTTCGTAGAAAGTCATATGGAATTACTTCCACTAATAATATTGTTGAATAATTATAATACAGATTTTTCGAAAGATAATCCGTATTTCAGGAAACACATAAAATTGGGTGAGCAAATAAATATGACCGGTAGTGTATATATATATATATATATATATATATATATATATATATATATATATATATATATATATATATATATATATATATATATCTGTCTCAGAGAAAACGGAGCTTTATTAAAATAGAAACAAAAGCTTACTATTTTGGTAAAATTCATTTATTTTATTCAAAGCAGTCGCCTTCGGCTTCAATACAACATTTTGCACGATCAATTAATGTCGAATGAATTTTTAAGTTCATCTTTAGAGATGTTCTTCAAGATCGCACCCGACACTTTTTTAATAGCTTCGACGGCGGCATACGCTGTCCTTTTATCGGCAAATGTAGTTTGGAGAATGGATAGAAATCACAGAGGGTCAAATCCGGTGAATACGGTGAATGGTTGATGGTTAAAATGCCATTTGTAGTTTGAAAATCAATGATAAGTATCGAGCGATGAAATGGTGCATTATTATGTAACAAACGTCATCTACCATTTTCACGATATCGAGGGGACACGACGACTAGATAGCATTAACTGTTTGATTAATTGGTACACACTCTTTGTGCACTATGCCTTTCGAATCATAAAACAAATCAACATTGTCTTCACTTTTTACTTCTCTAAACGGCTTTTTTTGGTCTTTCTTCGCTTGGATGCTTCCATTCGGAGTTTTGACGCTTGGTCTCTGGATTAGATTGAAAAAGCGACGTCTCATCGCCAGTTACAATACCTGAAATTTTCGTCCTTTTTCGAGTCTTTAATCAAGTTTGTACAATATCGAATTCGGAGCAATTTTTGATCATCAGTTAGGTTGTGTGGTTCAAACCTTGCACAAATCTTTCTCAGTCCCAAATGCTGTGTCAGAATGCGATGAATTGAATCTTTGGAAATATTTAATTATTTAATTTCAGCTTGTTTCTGAAGAATTCACGCGTAAGTACGATGTTACTTTCCGTAACCACAGATTTTTTGCATCAGGATGTTTGTCGTCATTTATGTCCATACAATTGTCTTTAAATCGTTTATACCACTCATACACACTTGTACATGATAGACAAGCATCACCATACACTTGTTTCATCAAATTAAACATTGAGTAAATAATTTACCGAGTTTAAAGCAGAACTTGATATTTGCTCTTCAAATACTATATAATGATGCAAATGTCATGATATTTTGGTATAACATTTTTGAAAGATCTATTGAATCGACGCAAATCTTTTTTAATAGATGGCGCCACTAAAAATTACTATTTTAACCTAGAAGACGAATTGCTTGTTATGGATAATGACCCTACCAGAGCGTGTTTCATATAAATCTCCGAACAGTTCATGGAAACAATCAGATATTATAGAATGATTACAAAATAGCAATGACAACTATTGTGTACTGAATTACTGCAACAAGTGAAAAGAAATATAAAGAAAAATTTACGAAATCGGCGTCTTTAGATTACCTATGTACATATAAAATGAATGCTTTTAACTAATTTGGGCAGTAGCCGAAACCTATTACACACATTGATAGTGATGTTTACAGTGATGAAAATGTGGATGGAAGTTCTACATACATGTGATAGAAACACATGGAGTAACTGAAACAGATACAGAAAATTTAATAAAGAAATGGTATGAAAGATAAAATTATATAGATCCCCTAATAATTGTTTCAAATTCAAAATTATACTCTAATTAAGATTAATATACTTACATGAAGCTACAATATATACATATGTATGTCTTACATTTTATGTTAGATGAAAATAAACAACTCCAATATATAATTTGTTTCGGAATGTTTCCAAAAATACATGCTTTTAATAAAAGACAATCTTCCATCTATAACATAGTAGCTATTTTTAGTTTATTATAGTTTTTACTAGAACAAATAAATTATTTAAAGTTCCTGCTTTTACTTTGTAGTATACTTATTCAATTTGAACAACTAAAGAGTTTGTGAAAAGAAATAAATCACTGACGCTAAAGAAAGTAACTTCTGTTACATATGCAATAAATTATAGCCTTATTTGTTTTATTAAATATGCTGGCAAACTTGAGCACCTTTAGCAGTTCAGCTGTTATACTTCTTTCTTTTATTACTGGCTTGCTAACTGTGGGTAAAGAATCTGTGCTTATTTTAATAAGGCATTTGCTTAAAAACTATTCTATCTACAGAATTAAAAGAAAGGAGGAGTAACCTTTGTTTAATGAGGCATACTGCTGTTTATATTATTTCGGATACTGAATTTTAAATAAATGAATAAATTTAATAAACTATTCTTAAAGGCAGTATTTTGGTTAAAAGGTATAAATAATATTAAGGGTACTATATCATCTATAATTTTCAGTTCACTGTAAACAAATATTTTCAGAATAACTGATTTATGGGACAATAAATAATTCTAATACTTTATAACCCTACGTACGGGTTACGGGTTAATTAATCCTTAAACCCGTAAATAAGGTTATTGTTGGAGCAGAAATATGAATAATATACTGAAGATACTTGTCTGTTCTCACCCCAGGTGTACCAAGAATAATATAAAAATTTTAGGTTGAAATATTTGTGAATGTATGTACTCGCACTTTTGTGCTTCATTTTGTAATTGATGTTTATATACTATTGGTAAATAAACAATATTATTATTCTATGCTTATAATTAAATAGTTGATTAAAAGCACGCTGTTATAATTGCTTTCCATCAGGAAGGTTCAATTCATCAATATTTGAATTGAATTGAATATTATTGCTGTGTGAAAAAACCCACGTTAATAAGTTGACTGTGATATTATTCGGAAACAATATATGGGAAATATGTATATAAATATATATCACGTCGCGGACATTCTCGACTAACAACACAAGTGGCCAATGGGCGTATAAAATTACTAAGTAAACGTAATAAATGGCTTACTGGGCCCAAAATTGCTGCAGTAATGAAACGCGATAGGGAAAGGCATATTTCTGTTACTACGGTGAAACGGAGATAAAGAAATGCGATCCTGTAAAGACATGTTGCAGCGAGAAAACCACTACTGCACTGCTGTAACATGCTAAAATACATAAATATTGAACTTCAAAAAGATATTATGGGCGGATGACTCTATATTCGAAGTATTTGAACAAGCATATGGGACAAGGAAAGAGTTACGTGCTTCTTTGGAATTGTTTTTGCTATACTGGTACAGGAGATTTGTAACAAATTAATGGTATATGAAAAGAAATTTATCTGCATATATTACAAAAAAACGCAATACCGTCAGGGGCATGATATCCGAGAGGGTTCTTCGTGATTTCCCTTTACTATTTAAGCGACAAAGACCTTAAGTTGCACGATGAGCGCGGGCGTAATAATAACTCATAGTCTAGCAAAGCCCCCTGTAGGTGGCGTTAAGCTGTTAGGAGAAGTGAAGACATGAATTATTATTACTAATATGAATAGTACACATGTATACACAAATTATATTTATTTTATTGCATACCTAACTTTTCTAATCCAGCATCTGCACCAACTCCCATACCAATAATACTCAAGCCCAGACCTTCTGGTCCTTTAATAAGTTCAACGGGAAATACATCCATTTTTTCTACTCGTTTTTCTAATTCGTACTCAGCACTTGCCGCAACTGGATCTACGTCTTCATTTCGTCTATCATACTCGGTGATACTAAACGTTGAGTATACCTTCATAGGATCCATGGAGAACGTAACTTTAGATGGTTTGGGTACATAATTTGGGTAATCCAAATCATCGTCTTCATCTTGTGGTAAACCTGGTACTTCCATCCAAAAGTGTCCATCTTCATAATAATGTACACCATGTTCTATTCCTACTATCTTTCTTGGAAGTGGAACATAGTCTGTACAGTTATCTAAATTGTTGCTTTCAGAGACGCTAGTTACTGAATCTGAAATGCAATATTTTAATAAAGATTTAATATTTATTAGTTTTAAAAGCATGGCAATATAACATGTAACATTTCAATTTGCAAAAATCTACTTTAACACTATTTATATGTAGTTATTCCTAAAATCAAATATTATAATGCGAACAAGGTTTAGATATAATTGCTAGACTTTTAGGAATTACATTTAAAGGAAAAACAAAATGTATGAAATTAATACCAAAAACAATACTTTTCACAAAAATATTCAAATTATCAAATTAATATTTATTGTAAGATACAATTTTTTAGATTTGCAATTGAAAAGAATTATAAATGACAAAGCGTTCTAAAAATTTAGAAATAAAAAAAACTCGTAATAAAAGTCAGTGAAGTTTTAAACCAACTCTCTAATTAATAATAAATCTGCTTACTGGAGTATGCATTACATAAACAAAATTAATCTGTGAAATCTCAGTCTACGTCTAATACTATATATGTATGTATGTATGTACTCGTATGTATGATAATATTGCCAATAGTTGGGTGATCTACTATAATGGTCTCTTTTTGTTAATTTACAATTAGAACATGAATACTGTTTTGTTAATTAATATTTTATATAGTAACTGTTGTAGGTTTCAGGTAAAATTGTTTTGTTTTATGTTGGCTTAGAGTAATAAAGCTAGATTGGAATTGATAGATTAATGGTATTTCAAGCAGAACTCCATTTTAAATGATTATAATAATATTAGGACTAACGAAAACTCAGGTATTGTACAACAATGTCGTCTTACACTTTATGAAAAATATTTAGGCGCTCTTTTAGGGCTTTACGTACATCCCCAGTTTTTTATAAAACATAGTATTATTTGCAGCGTAAAACGTCATCTTTTTTCACTTACTTTAAGTTAAACGCCGTAAAAAGTATATGATAAACTAGATCGCATTTTTTTTAATGTTGAAGAATATTTTTTTTGTAAAAAAAATATTAAACGGCTTTCAGTAGTTTCATATGTAAATAAAATAAGGGGCCATGAGTAAGCGACATTTGTTTTATAAAAAATAGTTTTTGTAGAAACAAAAATGAAAGAATAGAACCATAATAAACATTTTAATTAAAAATTTGAAAAAGCGTAGTAGATTCCTATAGGAGTAGTGAAAACTTTAATTCTGTGTTGCTTAATATTTTCAATATTGTTAATTATTTATTTCACGGACATCTCTGTATATACTGGGTTGTTGAAATAATGAAGACGTATTTTTTCTGTTTTTCATAGGCCTTTTATTAATATAAATCAAAGATCAATCAATCATATATTGTCTGTCTTGTTTGACTTTTTGTCATTTTTCGGTAAGTTTCATTTCTCTTTATCAGCAAAAAACTTTTCAAAGCGCTGATTTCTCACCTCATTTAGGTCAAACGTTTCATGACGCAAGGAATTTTAAAGTACGCTAGTATGGTAGATGAGGCAGTACATCATATCCAAGATCCATTCATTTTTTACGGACGGTTAAACTTGAGTGTAGTCATGTATTGTGATGAAATACTATTTTTTACGATTAAAATGCTCTAGACTTTTCTGGATATTGAATTCGTTCAAACTGTTGAAACGTCGACAGTAAACACATAAATTAATTGCTTCGTTTTTTATAGAAGCTTAAAAAACACGACACCCTTAAAATCCCACCACAATTCCATCCTCTGAGAAAAATCAGCTTTCGATGACGTTTGAGATAACTTCAGGTCGGGACCAAGGCCATTGTATTTACAATCATCAATAACAGTCTCTACAAAAAAGGATTGTTTTCCTCACATTTAAGGAACATACCGCAGATTGTACACGCGCCATCAAGAAAACTTTTTCGAGTTCATGAGGATTCCAAATATCAAGCCTGTTAACGTATCCTAGCTTTTTCATGTGCCACTACATATCCGAATAATGTATGTTTAACGTTCCTACAATCTCGCGTCACCAGCACGAAATTTCCTGACATTCTGTAGAGCATTGCCACCGTAAATTTTAACAAAATTTTTACAAACATTACGCGCATTCTTATTTTTACGGAAGTAGCAAAAAAAGTAAAAAATAGAAAAAGTAAGGAGTAAAACATACAAAAACGCATACTCTGGTCTTCAATTTTCAACTTTTTATAAAATTTCATATCTTAATCACATCGCTCAATTTTTCTTTCAAAATGAAGTTCAAACTGTTAGCTGCCTACGGCATAACAGAGATGGATGTGAATGATACTAGCATTTCCAAAAATCAACTAACGCCATGTGTACAAAAATACGTCATAATTTTGCGGGTAATCCAATACATATTCTAATTCGTGCAGCTATTAAACTTTCTCAATAAATTATTATTAAGCCAAAATTTGTGTCATCTCTAATATTTTTCACATTGTAATTTTTTTCTGTTTTATATCTTGTTTCGTTTATAATTCTGTTTTTTATTACGTAATAATAGTTCCAACATTAATTCAAATATTCTCAGCAGTAATTCGTCCCTAAGAGATGTCAACAATGTGTGAAACAGAACTAATTTTCAAATACCATTCGATCGAAATCTTTTATGCTCTAGGAACTTATGAAATCTTTTTTGTTTAAAGTGGCGGTATAAATGAGTTAAAAATGATTACCTGTGACGTATGCAATGTATGCTGGTTATTGGGTGTGGAACTCTAGAATTAAGATGTCGGTATATGGTCTGTTGAATATCATGTTTTGAGAAATTATCGTTTATAATAATCGTTTATATAATAAATGTGACTTAGTTCCTAAGAGACAGAATACTGGTCAAATATGTTGAAAGCTCTTTGGACTAAAGCGTTAATGACGCTCTCTTTTTGGGAGGGATAATGATGGGAAAGGGCGTTTAGATACCGCTCAGTGTATGTGGGTTTGCGGTAAACTGAATGTCCTAGCGAACCATCTAGACGACGATTCACCAAGACGTCTAGAAAAGGAAAGGGACTTTCTGATTCAACCTCCATGGTAAAACTTATGAAATTGTGTTGGGAATTTAGGAAAGCAAGGAAGTTATTTAAGGAATTCCGACCACGCGACCAAATAACGAAGATGTCATCTACGTATCTAAACCAACACTTCGGTTTTAGGTTATAGGAGTATAGGATTTGTTGTTTGAAAGCCTCAATAAAAATATAGGCGACAACAGGAGAGAGAGGAGATCACATGGCTGCATCCGATACCTGCTCCTCTCTCCACTGCTGTCGCCGACATTTTTATGGACACATTAGAACAACAAATTCTATACTATACAACCTGGAACCGAAATGTTGATTCAGATACTTAGATGTCTAATGCAAGTGGTGACGAACATCGGTGCCAGTATTAGCGAAGACGCGGTTCCAGTCCGGAGACTAAGATGAAGAAATTAAATTTTTTCAATTTACTTCCGTTTGTTATTTTTTGTTTTTCAGTAACAAATTTGTTCTTTTTATTTTTGTGGTCATTGTTTATATTTTATTGCCAGTTTTCAAACAATTCTATGAAAATCGTATTAATTATGTTTTCTAACCTCTGTGTAAGAAATAATTGTTATTTTATATACCACAATTTAGACTGGACTAAATGTAACTGACGGTGGTTTATTTTCAATGGCTCTGGGCAGCGGAAGACAGAATGCAAGTGGAATGACAATGAGTTTGGTTAATATAAATGGTAAATTGTGCAATGTTTTCAGAACAAATACTAGATTTGCAAAGGAAAATCGACAGGTTTGCCTATTTTGTTAACAGAATGTAGTTGATAGTGTCCAAATTTATGTTGACGAAGTTAAAAAAAATCAATGAAAATTGTCAACTCTAATAAGTAATTTTAACAAAAGTATATAACTAGAATTCAATTAATTTAATTACCTACAAGATTATTCGTGATAGATATTGGGTACATAAAAAGAAACATCAATTGCACATAAAAGTGGTCCAATAATTATTTAAATTTTAATGTTAAATATTACCTATAAAAGTTAGATGAATGAAAGCTTTATTGAAACCGACTTGCGTCCAGTCAATATTGGTGGCAATTATTGCAAAAAGACATCTTACGGTTACTTTGTAAGAATTAATTACACAGCTAAATGATGATAAATTAGCTCTAGAATATTTCCAATAAGACAGTGCAACACAACAAGAATTCTGTAGAACTTAAAGAAAACTTATGAATTAAAAATGTTTGTAAAAACCAACTTCAAAATCTTGATAAGTTGGACCAAGATATTCAATACAAGTTTCAAACAGCTACAGCAGAAGAACTTGAGCAATGTTTTTAAGAATATGATTTTAGGCAGTCATTTAAATATAATTTTTAAAAAAGCTCTTTTTTATATTATGACACAGACACACACGCACGCAAACAAATAAAAACACACGCGCGCACACAAACACAAGTACACGCGCGCACACACACACACGCGCATGAAACGCACACACATGCGCGCACACCACTCACTTTCTTAGAAATCTAATCATTTAATAATAATGTATGTGTTGGGTTTTTACAAAATTCTTGATATGAATGAGCATGGATGCATATTATATTATCAAAATATGAGAAATAAATTCTTATATTTAGATCTATTATTGTAAAGAGTTTTGGCTATATCTATTATATTAACCATTATTAAAAATTTTTGAAGCGTACATACATACAACCATGCTCAGATGTATTAGACACCCCAGGCAAAAACACTTATTCTCGGTATTATCCAAGTCTGACGGAAATTAACCGTAAAAATAGTTAATGGTATTTACAGAAATGCGTTTTTGAATACCCTAGTTAATCCCCTATTGAAAAGAATAGGTGGAAAGGGGAAATTGTGGATTTTAGAAATTTAGTGTCATTCTAGCAGTGTGTGAGCAACGTGCGTTTGGAGTTTGTGGTAGAGATCAATTAGATTATCCTATTTTTTCACGTTGTGTCAGTTATTTGTTGAAGAAAAATGCCTAAAACACGCGAGTTGTCGGTAGGGGAACGCGCCCAAATAGTGCTACTACATTCCCAGAAGTTATCAATAGCTGCAATTGCAAAAAAAAATGTTCGTGATGTGCAGTCCGTGCAACCATTAGTCGCTATCAGGAGAATGGGTCGTTTGTTAACAGACCAAAAAGTAGCAGAAAACCCTGTACCTCGATTAGAGATGACAGAATTTTACAAATACTGGCTCTCAGTGATAGGAAAAAATCGTGGAAACAGCTCGCCAGTGAGCTGAAACAGCGTTATCGCGTAACAGTTTCTGCGCAAACAGTTAGAAGGCGTCTCCAGCGTGCTGGTTTACGAAGGTGTAAAGCACGACGTAAACCGCTTTTAACTGACGCTCATAAAAAGAAGCGGTATTTATGGGTCAAACAACATGAAAATTGGACAATCGAGAAGTAGTGAAAGATTCTTTGGTCTGATGAATCGAATATCGAGGTATGTAAGTACATCTTCATGACTAATATTCTTATCGTTGTATGCAATTCAGTCTACATGTAACATTAAACAAAATTAATCCTGTCTAAGTACTAACTTTCTTCTTTTGCCTGGCAGCTTTGAGGACTACCTGCGACGCTATACGTTCGGCGTAGGCAAGGGGAACCTTATGAACCACAATGTATCATTCCCACAGTAAAATTTGGAGGTGGTAGTATCATGGTTTGGGGTTGTATGTCTGCATACGGTGTTGGAGAAGTGTACCTGTGCGATGGACGGATGAATAGCCAACCCTATTTAGCCATGTTGGAGGAAGTATTAGAACCGTCTGTGCTAAAACTATTAGACCAGGATTTTCCACAATACATTTTTCAGCAAGATAATGCTCCCTGCCACAAATCGGGAGCTGTAATGCGTTGGTTCGAGGAAAACACAGTGGAGGTATTGGATTGGCCGCCACAAAGTCCCGATTTGTTGCCCATTGAAAATTTGTGGCGTATCTTAAAAACTAAGATCACGTAACATAAATGCCTGTCAAAAGCAGAATTATCAACAAAAATTCGCGAAATATGGGCTGCAATACCACCTGCAGAGTGTTACAATTTAGTAGCAAGTATGCCTCGACGAGTGCGAGCTGTCATTAAGCCAAGGGCGGAGCGACAAAGTATTGATAAATTGTACTATATTACTAAATAACACTACATCATTTTCACAACAGTTTTATTTTCCTCACCTCTCTTTTGACTAAACTATATAAACTATATATGTATGTATGTATGTACATAAATTCGTAAGGTGTTTAATACATTTGAGCATGGTTGTATGTAATTTATTAACATTTTTTCTTACTGATACTTCTATCTTACCTATCAAGCCAGAATCTGAGGCAACACTTGAATCCATTTTAGACATTGAAGCCGACATTGCATCAAGGTCTTGTGTGGATATATCCATGCTTGAAGTAGATTCGTTCATGACGGAAGATGAAATAAAGCTTTTAGAGGGCATATCACTCTTCAATGATTTATTTACTACGGCATATTCTACAGGTTCCGTTATAGAATCATCCTGAAGTGATGGTGGTCCCATACTGTCATTTAAAGATGGCGGACCCATCGAACCATCTTGCATTGATGTTGAGTCTTGCATAAAAGAACTAGTAGCATCAGGTTGCCAATGTCTGCAGTCATCTTGATGAAGCAATCTAGTAACTTCTTGAGCCTCTTCATCAGAAAGTATCTCTTGTCTGCGAAATAATTAAGTAATAAGTCTATACAGTCATTCATTTAAAGTATCTGCACTAGTAAAGAATTCAATATATTACTTATTATGTTGACCGTTATATTATTGGAACGAATTGCACTACTTGCTTAGTGTACTTCTTAAAATCACACATTTTGAGTGACAAGTAAAATTACTAAGTTTTGAAGATTTATTTTATGTTGTTGATTTGAAATTTGAATTAATTAAACCCTTCGTCTGTATTTAAGAGATTGAAATTTTTTGTTAAGTTCAGGTAAATCTGACTATTATGACAACTTCTATATAAATCTTGCTTTAATTAACTATTAGTACAATTTAAATATAATGAAATTTATACAGAAGCAATTTCTTTAACATAATATACAAAGAGATTTAGATAGAAATTGCAGTGTAACGGATTTAAAGTTCTTGACTTATGAATTAAAATATAAGTACTTAGATTGTGCAGAAATCTTTTGGTATAAGCTGCACGTTGCTTTATTTTATCAGTCATAATCAATTCGCTCTTTATTATGGTATTGTTGCACAGATAAAAGTCAGTATATAATTACAAACTGATGCGGAGAGCCAAAAATCTTAGTAGTTTTCTAAAAGTGTCATTAGATAACAGCTCAATGGGAGAGATGGTGCTGAAGAAGGCATAATTAACAAAATTCCTATTGGAGATGAATCATGAGCATATGATCCAATCCAAATCAAGTATGGTTCAATATAATGAAAACATCATTACCCAGTAGCTAGTATATGTAAAGTTATGCCTTTAATAGGAAGGCTTATGCTGACAGTGTTTTGAGACTTTTAACAATACTTTGTCTACTCTATTGACTAGGGCTAGAGCTTGGATATTGTTCCATCTTGTGTTAGCACCAAGCCACTTTACTCTGTTTGCTTAATTAAAAATTTTACCTTTTAACCTTGATAATATAGGTCTTTAGCGGATGAATTTCGTTGATGGGGCTCGCATATGAATAAGATAGCAATCTAAAAACTTTTACGTCCCACGCAAGACATTTGACGCTGATAGAATAATGAGTGTTGATAAGATTATATTTGAAAAATAAAAATGGTTTCCAAATAAGCATCTTAATGAATATTATTTTAAATAATTTGTGGCCTATTTACCAATTTTCTCTCGTAGTTAAGAGCAACTATTTTAAAATGCATTTTGTGATGCGTGTTATCAGATTTACATAAATTAAAAATCTTAAACTATTAATGAATAATATTTACGTATATCCAATTACGAAAATGACACATATCGCTTTTGCAGAAGTACAGGTTTATACAAAATGTGAATTTTGAATAAATATTTCATATTGAATGTTTAAAAGGAAAAAATTAACTATTTGATGATAATGATTATGAAAGCATGAACGGAAGAAAAGCTAAGAGTAAACGAAACCACGATTAATTAAAGTGTGAAACAAAAAGCACTTATTTACGAAAAGAATTAATGCAATCTACAAAACAAATGTCTACAAGTAAAAATGTTTATATTTACTCACCTAATTCTTTTCTCCAGTATACTGTTGGATACATGCCAAAGTAAAAATAAAAAAGAAATTAATGAAAGTAGTGAAATAAAAACTCATAAAAAATAACTAAAGCATTCAATTTAACACATGCATTGCAATACATCATTCTGCGTTTTAAGTTTTGGAAATCAGGCCATACATACTTGGAACTCAATAAATTTTCAGCTTCAGCCGGTGTCATAGCATCTGCTTCCGATTTTTCCTGTTTGAATTCATTAGCCTGCTCTTCGTCACTGGCATCTGCATAATCTACGTCGTTTAAATCTAGAATATTTGCTTCTGCTTTTATTTCTGGAGATAATGATTTTTTCGTGTACTGAAAAGAGATTAAAAGTAAATAAAGAACTGTTCTTATAATATTTATTCACAATTACTGACAGTACTACGTTATATCTTTTATAATAGTAAAAATAATAATGCGTTGATATAATTTATTGTATAATAGAAGTTTTAATTATGATAGAATATTACAACTACAGAAAACTATATTTTTGGAAAAATATTAAAAACAATTTCAGCAAAGGCAAATAAATGTATTTAGGTGAAACGCAAATACTTAAGCATACAGTCGCAATAAAAACAAATATTTTCTTAATTTTTAGAAAATAGTTGCCACCCATCTAGGCTAATTATGTTTTGCAAAAGATATCAGTTCCTGCTTCAGATATAAACAATGTGATTTAAGAATAACTTTCACTTCTTGATAATACACTTAAAAAAGAAAAATGGGATCAGAGAATTAGCTCCTTTGGATATTAGTTTGATCGAAATTTTGCTTAGTTTCTCTGTAATTGAGAGGTTTTTGAGGAATATTTTGAAATGGAAACATGATTAAATTTCTAACACATGGTCAATTACAATAATTGTATATAACTGTATGTTTTCTGTTTAAATTTTTTTTACTACTTTCTAAGTAAAATGTACTTGATTGCCTTAAACAATGGACTCACACTTTCATGTTTCCAGCACACGTTATTATGTATAATTAAACAAGTATGGGTTCATGAATGATACAATAAAATCTTTTTGTCAAAACGTCAATTTCGTTTTCATTTTTTTATACTTCACCCAGGAGTTGAATTTGATGGAGCCTGTGGTTGATTGACTTGATCAATAAGGTTGATATATAACCCCTTTCCACAATTAACTATTTGTAAATTCTGTATACGCATTTCGACAACCAAGTTGTCATCATCAGCAGATAATTTCAAAGTGTCGCACCTGGTAAAACACGGCGAAAAAATTGCACGAAAAAACAAACTCCGTACGCGATCCTCACCGTTCAAAACCAAGATGTGCACTGTGTCTGTTTCACAAGAGAAAAAAAAAAAAAAAAAAACTTGTGAAACAGACACAGTGCACATCTTGGTTTTGAACGGTGAGGATCGCGTACGGAGTTTGTTTTTTCGTGCAATTTTTTCGCCGTGTTTTACAACTTGGTTGTCGAAATGCGTATACAGAATTTACAAATAGTTAATTGTGGAAAGGGGTTATATATCAACCTTATTGATTCACCCAGGAGTTAAATTTAAAAATTGGGCCACATAACAGGAATATTCGCAAATTTTATTATATACCATATATATATATATATATATATATATATATATATATATATGAGAGCCAATAGAAGAAGATAAATGGCATCTCACTGAAACGTCGCCAGAACAGTCCTAAGGAGTGGCATGGTACAATACCCCAAAATCCAACGATTCATACGGTAACCGTGAATACATGACGCTTTGTCTATAAAATTAATCTTCTGACCCAATCGGCGCACGAATTATTCAAACTAAAATAACGTAAGGGCTATGTTATCGGTATCTATTATATTATTTATTTTTTAATATTTGCAATATATACTCCTTATCTTATAATTATTTTTCAGATATTGCTCATACAGTTTTTTCTTTCACCTTTACCTCTGTCCGTTAATCAAACATCATCATTTTTTACAAATATTTTCCTTCTTAATCTCTTATATTTTCCCGTTACACCATTCTCTTTTTTTGAATTATTTCATTTTATTATAAAAGTTTTCTAATTAGCTATTAACCCGTTTTGAATACTCTTTTAATAATCTTCAGTCAAATGTTTATCTTTTTCTTCACTTTTTCTTGCATTTCTCTATTATATCGACTTGTTCTTTTGAAACTTTATTAACTATAGAATGTATCAAAATGATTGAAGTGTACTTTTGATATCATTATCAATTAAGTTGGCAGTACTGCAAACACTGTACTTGTGGCGTTTTAAATTATTTAATATCAAAATATATTGAACATTCACGCATAACCTACACGCCGCGTATAAAAGTTTCATAATATAAAAAAAGAATGATATTTACTGAAAATCATATTCTATTTCAAGAACAAACTATCATAATTTTAAACATTATTAGCCATTCTGCTGCAAAAACGAATTCATTCTTCGTTTTATATTTTCAAAAACATTGTGAAAGTTTTCTAGTCTCGTGTTGAATGACTTACTTAAAATTGTCGAGATTATGAAGACAGTTTTTATAAATATTTTTTATGCGGTGGAGCTACAATAAATAATCTATTGTGATAGTTTCACTCCTAGATCGCTTTTAATTGGATGCAACTCAGTCGATAAAATTATGAGTTTTTCATTCACCTAACTTCCTTACTGTGTTATTAAACACATCCTTTATTAACAAAGTAGTCCAACCTGTCGATCTTCCTTTAGAAATCTAATGCTTGTTCTGAAAACACTGCATAATTTGACATTTGTATTAGCCAAAGTCATCGTCATCGAGGCGAATTTTTTAAGTAAGGACCGTTTGAAAATAAAAACCAAACGAAAAAAAATTTTCGAAAACCAAATTTATTTTCAGATTCTATCAGGTTGTTATATATGAAATGTCCGATTTTGTAAGGAATAAAAAAGTCTAAATTTAAAAAAATATAAATATTTATTCTGCAAAATAGTCTCCATTTACATCAATAGTTTGCTGCCAACGGCCTGGAAGCTGAAAAATTCCCTTTGAAAAGAAATCTAGGTTTTGACGGCTCACATATTGCTCAAACACTGCTATTACAGACTCCCGGTCAGGGAAGTCCCTATTTTTTAAGTGATTGTCTAAACTTCGGAAAAAATGAAAATCAGTTGGCGAAAGGTCAGGTGAATAAGGTGGGTGAGGGAGAATTTCGTAATCAAATTCCGAAAGTTTTTGGATTGTCTGTCGTGCAACATGAGGTCTTGCATTATCATGAAGAAGTATGGGTCCATGTCTATTGACTAGTGAGGGCTGCAAGCGGCTTAATTTTCCATGCATAGTTTCCAGTTCGGCACAATAGGACGCTGCCGTGATGGTTTCACCAGGTTGCAAAAATGAATAGTGAATAATACCCTTACTGGTCCACCATACAGTCACCATAATCTTTCGCGGGTGAAGTGATGCTCGTGCATGCTGTCTTGGTGCTTCACCTCGATCTAACCATTGTCCTGACCGTCTCCGATTATCATAAAGTATCCATTTTTCGTCACACGTTACCACTCGATGAAGAAACGGTTCAACTTTCTGTCGATTAGCCAAAGAGGTATCCACCTCTAATCGACGGAGCTTATTGGCTTCCGTTAATTGGTGCGGCACCCATCGATCGAGTTTCTTCACTTTGCCAATCGAAGAAAGGTGACGACTAATGGTGTCAATGGACACTTGAAATGTTTCTGCAAGGCTACGCACTGTTGTCGACTGATTAATTTCAACTTCTACACGCAGCTCGTCGTCATTAACGGTGCTACGCGCATATCCGCGAAGCTCATTTTCCAAATCAAAATTTCCCTCGCTGAATTTTTTAAACCATCGCCGTAATATGCGTTCATTACACGTGGTTTCACCGAACGTCTGATTAATTTCTCGCGTTGCTGCAGCTGCATTTAATCCCTTTTTAAATTGAAAGAGGTAAATTGCCCGAATGTCTCTTGTCGACAGCATTTCCATAGGCGAGACAAGGACAGGTGTATTAATCTTTCCAAGAAATGGAACAGGTACACACTTCAAAATAAATACCCTTTTCTACAAATACAATAATAATTTTCACCAAAAACATACACGTCTTCACACAGGTGCGATTCAGTTCAGACTGAAGAAAAAAACGGACATTACATTTGTAACAACCTGATACATACATTTCTCTATTTTTCAACATAGTTTGTTTAAATACTTATCAAACCTTACAACTAGATTTTTAATACCCTCTTCATATAAACTTGCCGCCTGCCCCGATAACCAAGAGGTCATGGCAGTTTTCACGTCTTCATCATCGTTGTAGTGGTTGTTGCCGCCGTGATGATGGGGGGGGGGGGGGGGGGAGAAGAGCCCAACAAAGCTCGGATCTGAGCTGTATTGTCATGTAGTAGCAAAATTCCCTCTGTCGGCATGCCGCGTCTTTTGCTTTGAATCGCTTTGCGTAGCTTTCGCAAAACACGGATGCCATGATCTTTCGCTGGGACAAAGTCTGTTTGGCCTTGATCCTTATAAAAAAGTATGTGTGTCTCCACTCTATGCTCTATTGCTTCGATTCGGGCGTGACATGTGAAACCCACATTTCGTCTCCCATTACGACACGACTCAACATGGCGTCACCTTCTTCGTTATAACGAGTCAAAAATACAGCGAACACTCAAATCATTCGTTCTTGTAGTCCTCCGTTAGGAGTTTAGAGACCCAACGCGACCACAGTTTCTTAAATTTTTCAGAAACAATCTTATACAATACTGATCTCGACACTTCAGGAAAGTCGTTTGAAAGAGTGCTTATGGTGAATCGTTTGTTTTAAAGCATTTTCGCTTCAACTGAAGCTACCACATCATCTGTGATCACAGATGGTCGACCGGAGCGGGACTCATCATGGACGTTACCGTGACCAGCTTTGAAGTCTGACCGACTTACGCACTTTGCGATTCGATAATCTTGAACATTTAAAAACACAGAACAGACAGTACAGGTTACGTACACTAAGCACAGTTGTTCACAAGGAATGCTGATACACGACACAAGCACTCGTTGCAGCGCGTACTACCTATTAGTGTATACAACAAAACGGCCCTTACTTAAAAGCACGCTTCGTATTTATTGGGTTGGCAATTAAGTACTTTCGGTTTTGTAGTATAAAATAAAACACTTTTTTTTTTCAAAGAATAGTTTTGTCAATTATATATTTTCCATTTTGCTCAATGACCTTTTGCCATCTTTCTTTCAGCTGCATGATTTCCCACGAGTTGCCAAAGATGTGTGAGGCCTTGCATTATCTTGGTGGAAAACTACACCTTTCCGATTTGACAATTCTGGCCGTTTTTCTTTGATTGCTTCATCCAGTTTTATTAATTGTTGACAGTAAACATCAGAATTGATCGTTTGGTTCCTTGGAAGCAGCTCAAAAAACACAACACCTTTGTAATCCCACCAAACTGACAGCATGATCTTTTTTGGATGCAATTCAGCTTTCGATGTGATTTGAGCTGGTTTATCGTGTTTGCTCCATGATCGTTGTCGAACTATGTTACTGGACCCATTTTTCATCACCAGTGATGATTCTTTTTAAGAAAGGGTCGGTTTTTGTGTTAAATGAATTTCTTTCAATTTCAAGACATTTTAAATGTTTTTCAATTGTTGTGTACATGTAGCCTCTCCACAACCTCTCGAACAGTTATATGACGATCCTCTTCAATTATGACTTTGATTTGGTCATCATCAACTTCAGTAGGCCGACCAGAACGTTGCTCATCTTTGAGGGAAAAATCTCCAGAACGGAATTTTTTATACTAATTCTGACACGTGCGCTCTATTAAGCAATTAGCACCACAAACTTCACATATCTTTTTGTGAGCCGCAGCAGCTTTCTTTCCTTTACGGAAATAAAATAGTAAAATATGTCGAAAATGTTCGTTTCTGTATTCCATTTAAAATTAACCCACAACTAATAGCTCTAATAAAAATCACGCACTACTTGCTTCTGAAATGACGTCAATGTGACTAGTATCATGCGATAAAGGGTAAAGTACAGCACTAACATATGTTATACGAAAAATAAAGCAACGCTTTCTATCAGAAAAAAACCGAAAGTACTTAGTTGCCAACCCAATACATCAGAAAACTACTAAGTAAAATGATCAAAGCTATCGAAACACAGGCATCTTGTTTATATTTAAACACCATCGCTAACTTCAAGCTTAAAATCGCCGATCTTATAAGTTGGAGTATATAAAATCATTATTATTACTTATACAGAATTTAGACAAAACATTTATGCTATATAATTTTGTTAAAATTACTTATTTGTGGTGAACATTTTCATTACTTTTAATTTCTTTCAAGACGAGCTTGGGTATCATCAGTAACATTTTCTGTTAAAGAAGTAGTTGACCTGTGGATTTTTCTATTATAAAAGCAATGTTTATTATTAAAACATTAGATAATTGGCCGTTTGGGTTGATCAAACACATCGTAGTCAATATTTACATTAGGAAGAATAGAATTTATCAAAACACGATTGCAATCAATAAACGTGTGTTTCATAGGCATTCTGAGTATAGATTTAAAATGAACTAAAATATCATAAAACAAACTATTTGAAACTTTATAATGTAAAATAGATTACTTATGTGGTTGTGCATGTAATTATATGAAAATATAATGGCAGTTCTTAATGTAATACATGCGAAACACGATTTAAGATCCATAAAACATTAATTTGCAAAAGGAAGGTTCTAATAAATAATAAAATATCGACTTTTGTGCGTTTTCTGCATTACAGTTAACATTATATGAACATAATAATAAAAAAATTAATTTAAAAAATTAGATTAATTGCTGGATTCCCCAAAATAATTGCTGTACATACATATACACGCGCATGCACAAAAGCTATATATTTTTTATGCTGTTGACTAAATTTGAAGCAATAAATTAGAAACATATTTTTTATAATATTCACATAAAAAAGTATACCATACGTAGATATACTCATATACCATCAACACAGGAATTATTAGGGAAATCCACTATTTAAGTATTGTTTCGAACAAAGCCGTTGCGGAGGTTTATATTGCCATATGTTAGTATATCTCTTATTACACAAACAAGAAATTATATCGAATCAATTACAACACTCGAATACTTTTAAAAAACTGCAATAAGAATAATATCTGCATTGAATTTATTATATAGTATTAGGACAATCATCGACGTGTTACATTCTATAATTCGTGACCAACAGACAATTAGATATGAGGCTGATAATATGTTGACTGAGATCATAAATATTCATTTAATTCAGTCTCTACTTGATAAAAATTAAGATTCATCATATTCATTAATGGAACAAACAAGTTTTTATTTTTTAGACAATATAAATAATATTCGTTTTGACACACTTTTTAGATATTTAAAGAAAAAATTGTTATGAACATTGATCAAGAAAAAAAAATAAGTAAAAATTTTAAACCTCTACTAATAAATGTGGCATATACAATATATTCTTTTTATTCAAGGACCACTTTCTAAAGATATAATTCGTCCCCCGATAGAGCTCACAAAACATGGCTTAGGAAAACACAAATCCTATTATTGCTATGATCAACATTATTACAATATCATTGAAGACATCTACAAATGAATATTATCTAAAGCCTATAGTGAAAGACTATGGAACATTGTATATGAGAATTCTTTAAACATTTTTTAAATCTTGGCATTAGATTTAACTAGACCATGTTCAAAACATGTGATTATACTGGTCAACATTATTTTTTTAAATATTAATATTAGTACCTTAAGCGTTTTTACATTCTGACTCTGCTTTCCAACCAATTACAGTAAAGAATTAATAGTGACATTTATGTACATACATAAGAAGTTACATACATCAAATTAAACGACTTTATATTAGCCGAATGTGTTTATATTAACAAGTTCATGTACACTACCGTCCACATTAGTTCGGCAGCTAGTGAAATTTAGAAAACTCTTCTAAAAAAATAATATAATTGCCTTTAATTTTGAATATATTATTTATATTCAAACACAACCACAAATAACTATATAAATAACTATTATATTATATGATTCACTGCGTTAATTCCTGGAATAATCTGTACCTCAACAAATACGATTATTTTTGAGATAATATTGCAAGCAAAAACTTGCGATACTACCTGCCCTTACCCGAAAGAGTCCTGTGTACCGAAATACGCATGTTTTCAAATAAAACTTGATAGCCGTATTTTGTATGTGAGTTTCATAAAATGCCCGAGGAAAACCAACAAGTTTAGAAGGTTATTCAGTGCGTCAACTTTCCGAAAAGACACATGTTATAAATCGACTGTTAGTGATATTATTCGGCGACATCAAGAGGCATCAAAGCAGTTTAAGAGATCCGGCACGCTCAGGTCGTAAGCGAATAACATCTCACGCCGAAGATGGGCGTATAAAATTACTGAGTAAACGAAATAGGAAACTGACAACACCCGAAATCGCTACAGTAATGAATCGCGACCGTGCAAGAAAAATCTGTTACTACGGTGAAAAGAAGATTAAAAGCTGCAAATCATCACAGCCACATTGCTGTAAGAAAACCTTTACTTCGAAGGGAAAACACGCAAAAACGACAACAGTGGACAGAAACACCCAGAGATTAGACAGTGGGTTACTGGAAAAGGGGCTTATGGATTGATGAAGTTTTAAGTGTTTGAACAATCAAGGCGTGTTTTTGCAAGAAGAGCGAGTGGTCAAAGAATGCTGAGGGATTGTATAGTGCCAACCGAAAGGCAAAGAAGAAGTTCTGTGCTTGTTTGGAGTTGTTTTTGCTACGCCGGCACAGGGGACTTGAAACGAATCGAGGGTATTCTGCGAGAGGAGAGTCATTTAGAAATATGAAAAAAAAAAATAGAAAATGCAATACCATCGGGGCTACCTTTAATCGGCAAAAATGTTGTGTTTATGCAGGGCAACGACCCCGAACATTCAACAGTATATGTAAGAATAGCGAATAAAACAACAATACCTTACAAATGATGACATGGTCACCGCAGAGGCCCGACCTAAACCCCATAGAATTTTTATGGGATGAATTGGCCAAGTGTGTCCTACTTCAACATATAACTTTGTGAAACATATTGCGAGAAGAATAGAATAGTATACCGAATAGAGTCCTCGAGAAATTCGTGAAACAGATGCCTCGAATTGTACGGGCTGTTTTTCGCGCAAAAGGGGGTTTCATCCTTGAGCGAAATGTTTAAGATATCTTCGTTTATTTAACGTTAGAATTGCTTTAATTTTTATTATTATACTTTATAAACATCTATAAAGAATAATGCAATAAAAATTTTAAGTTTCGACACAAATTAGTTTAACTGTATTCCTTTTTCTTAAATTTATTTGAGTGTTCGAACTAATATTGACGGCAGTGTACATACATACGTGTATAATAACAACTTTTATTATACACGGAGAATTTACCATTCATAAAACATTACTCATTTAATATATAAAGCATATTACGGCCTTTTTGGTTTAAAAATTCGATATCAAAACAAATCATGAGTTCTTTACATCTGGTTTTTCAATGAGGACATAACAATTTTGTATTTAAATAAATCACAGAATAATTGAGATAATAGACTGAAATGTATTCCAGGTGCAGTACATATGTTATATTTAACTATGGAATTCGATCTCGTTCATATGACCACCGCGAGCAGGTTTGTAGTGATCGATTCTTTGGAGACAATTTTCCACCACTTTTTCACACATATTGGTCGGAATATTGGCAATTTCGCATTCGATAATGTCCCTGAGCTCCTCTGACATTGTTGGCTTGTTGGCATAAACCAACGACTTAACGTAATCCCATAAAAAGAAATCCAATGGTGTTAAATCGCATGAGCGAGGTAGCCACCCGACCATACCATTTCTCGAGATTACACGGTTACCGAACTTCCTCTTTAATCGATCACTTGTTTGACCAACTGTGTGGCATGTGGCACTATTTTGTTGGAACCACATATCACTGATGTCAAGTCCAGCCAATTCTGGCCAAAAATAGTCTTCCAACATAACACGATGGCGAACTTCATTGACCGTAACATGGCGATCATTATCATCGACGAAAACATGCAATCACACCTCCGGCATGAAATCCACACCATACGGTCACTTTTTGTGGTTGTAATGGAGTCTCTTGAAGCGCATATGCGTTTATTGCTGTCCAATAACGCATGTTTTGCTTGTTGACAAGGCCATTAAGCAAAAAATGAGCTTCATTACTGAAAATGATTTTTTAGCAGAGATCAATGGGAGAAGTTTCGGCGCTTCAAATGATCAGAAGGGTTCAGTTCTTGAGTTAATTTGATCTTGTAAGGGCGTAAGCCAAGATCTTTACGCAAAATTCGCTACAATGTGGTTTGAGAGATTTCTAATTCCTGTGAATGGCTCATTTTGAACTGAAGCACTTACGGCTGCGATATTTTCGGTACTTCGATCGATGCGTTGTCTCACTGGCATAAGAACATCCAATAATGAATATTTTGACTAGAATTTATTCACTATAGCACGCATAGCCTGTCTGGTGGGACGATTATTACGCCGGGAAATTGGAGTAAGCTCTCTTAAAGTTGTAACCACCGACTCAGGATTGCGGTAGTAATTTTTGATAATTTGCAAACGTTGCTCGTTCTTGAACTTCACCGTGATAAAAATGACTGACGTTTTAACGATCATAAAAAGCGTTCAAGGGTACGTTTGTATTAAAAGATAACATTTTTGTGGCCCTATTAGAAAATCCTTTACTATATGTCCACGAAGCGTTATTACTTTGCTAGATTGGTCCTATAATTCGACGTGAATAAATGCGCCACGGACTGTTATAAATCAACTGAAATAATATGACCTAATTCAAGATTTGGATTTATAGAAAAATACAGCAGAAATAAAGCAAAGATATTTGATTCGTTGATTTTTTCTAAATCTAAAGTGTTGAAAGGTATTAGTTTTTATTATTATTAGATATACATAAAACAAAATACAGTTGTAGAAACTTAATAAAGAAAAAATAAAAAAATTAAATTTCTTATTCAGTTTTATCAAATAGAGTATGCTAGGCCATAAATAAAAATGGTCGCTATACACGTTATTAAATATTTTTGTTTCTTTGCGCGAACCTAAATCTTGTTTATTAAAGCAATTATGAATTACGTTTCTTTTTAATAAAATTTTGTCTTCATATTATTAGGAATATTTAAACTATAGTTAAATAGCAGATTCTGTCAAGTAGAAGAGAAAATTGTGATCCACGTACTGTACCAATGTGAGAGCTTGCTCCAAGCTCCTAAATCTAATTAAAAGAATGATTCCTGAGAATTTGCTCTAACAAGACAATACAACCACAATCTGGAAAGAGCGCATTAAAATAGGCCACCTCAAGTAATCTATACATCTACTTACTTATGTTTGAATAACATACCTACATTGCTGTTTTAACATGAAAGATTTCTAGAGTTACATTAAATGTTTTAATTATAGTAATTAATAACGATAATCTTGTTTGACTTTTTAAAAATGTTCATTAACATGAAGAGTTAATCTGATACGTAGACTTCCGCGGTCGGGGTCCATGCTATCTGCTTCTGGGCTTCCGGGCTGGAACCGCGTCACTTGTATATCTGCCGACATTTCGTACCCATTTGTATAGGACATCTTCAGGGCTCAACTACTGCACTGAACTGGTGTAAGTCGATGGTGGACGGGTTTATATATGCGTAATGGGTCAAGGGTCAATGGAGCGTTACGGTTACGATTCGGTAGTTTGGAGATGCAGGATTGCCAGGCGTTGTAAGGGGTAGCCATCATCACGGTTAAGGTTATTGAGGTGCTAAGAGATCTCTATAGTTTCACGGATTTTGCGACCATATTAATGGTTAGAGCGGGATAGGATCTTGACCGAACCATATCCAGTTTAATTCGACCAAGATCCTATCCCGCTCTAACTTTTTCTTTTAGATAAATTACTACATATTTAACTATTAATAAATATGACACTACTGCAAACATATGGAGCTATAATATTAATTTTGAATATATTTTAAAAACTATAATAAAGTATGTACTAAAGATAATTACAAATTTATTTATGTATTTATCATAGGTATTCGATAAAGTCATTACCGAGCCCATTATTTTGCCACATACACTATTGATATCTACACTTCCACAAGGTAGTGTGCTCGGAGCTGTTCTGTAATTACTATATACAACGAATTATCAACAACTCTTAAAGCTACTACTACTAGACATGGAGATGACATGGCCATCTTTGCCTCTAATGCTGATTCTATTTGTCTAGGAGATTGTTATAATTATTATTACACAATGCTCGAATTTTTATGAAATGTCTATATGTTCTAAAAATTCAAGGGAATTTTATGAATAAGTAACCTTAAGCATGCAGGTAATGTTGTACTTTTAAAACATTTATATTTCCGCATTTATTATTATGTTTGGTTTTTCCTAGATGTAATTAATGTGCTAATGCTATCATTAGGATATCTTTCGTTTATACAGATTTGTTACTTCTTTCCTAGAATTGTGCTGCCACATTTTACATTTGTATCTATGATTATCATTTCTATGAATCTCACTGTCCTTAGCACTAAATGACTGAGTTTACCTACTAGAAAGGTGGCAGACAAATAGCAAGTTCTCTGTTACATTCCGAACGCACAAAATCAATTGTTCAGCAACTTTATTTTCAATATTTCCGTATGTTTTACATTAAATAAACTTTATATAATGGAGGTGTTTTTTATTTGTACAAGTTTCCCCACAGACTTACAAACTGTGGTTCGATAAAAAATATCAACCCCATCGCACAAGAATTAAAATTATTACACTAGTATTATTTAGTAATTATTACAGATCAATCTTAGTAGAATTCAACGTTGTATGGAATACAACTCTGAACGACTGCTTCCATTTATAATACTGAGATATTAGAAAGAGTTTAATCGAAGGTACGCCATATGATTACCAACGTTAGCAACGTTGGCATGTCTGAACTAATATTGAGTTATCGGAAAAGTCTTGTATTTTATTTCCTTCTATGGACGAGGAATTAAGAAACTTATATTTACAATCGATTGATCTTTTATATATATATATATATATATTAATTTTTAAAAATTTATATATATATATATATATATATTATTTTTAGAAATTAAAAAAGATCAATCGATTGTAAATATAAGTTTCTTAATTCCTCGTCCATAGAAGGACCTAGTTCTATCGTCGAGAAACTAGAAGGTGCTGATTCTCAGCCTAATTCGAATCGAACATTATGCAAGGAGATTTGAAGACAACGAAACAACAAGAAGTCTGAAGGTACAAAGCTGGGCGAGTATATACACTCCAGGCCATAAGCGAGGGATCACTTATCATAAATAACAAAACACTTGTATTTTAGACACATCCCTTAGACTTTTACCTGTTTTGGTGAGAATAATTGAAATAACAGTTGTAAATGTAATCCTGAGAAGGATTATTCGGATTATTATAAATTAGATAAATATATTTGTTTCTGAAAAATATTGTAAATCCTTTTAATAGTTTTATGGCGTCTATTTAATAGAAATATTTTATATTTTATTTATTTATTTTAATAGGGCTTACAACGCAATATTATTATAATGGTATTAGGAATTCATAGTAAACTATTGGGTCTGGGAAAAAGTTCGTGGCGTTTTTTCAGTAAAATTCAACTGGTCCCCGCATGGCGCGTGGACGAATTCATTTAAACCGAATATGCTCCATTATTATCGACAATGTTTCGCCATTTTTTTGGTAGATCCATGATCCCATCGGTGAAAAACTTCTGTGGTTTCTGGTCGAAAAACTGAATCAAGTAGTTTTCACAGGCTTCTTTTGAAACCAACTTAATTCCATTGAGAGAGTTCTGCAGAGATCGAAACAGATGATAGTCAGAGGGTGCTATATCCGGACTGTAAGGTGGGTGCATCAAAACTTCCCAACCAAACTCTCTCAATTTTTGACGGGTCATCAAAGAAGTGTGTGGTCGGGCGTTGTCATGATGGAAGACAACGCCTTTCCTATTAATCAATTCGGGCCGTTTTCTTTCAATCGCCTGGCGTAATCTCTCTAGTTGTGCACAGTAGAGTTGAGAATCAATCGTCTGACCAGTTGGAAGTAGCTCGTAGTGGACGATTCCCCTCCAGTCCCACCATACACACAGCATCACTTTTTTTGGCGTCAATGTTGGCTTAGCGAACGCTTGTGACGGCTCACCATCCTTTATCCACGATCTTTTACGCTTCCGATTATCGTACGTAATCCATTTTTCATCTCCGGTTATTAAACGTTTCA
Organism: Dermolepida albohirtum; assembly: GCA_031893035.1. Lineage (NCBI taxonomy): Eukaryota > Metazoa > Arthropoda > Insecta > Coleoptera > Scarabaeidae > Dermolepida > Dermolepida albohirtum. The sequence goes on along the minus strand of JAVIWB010001574.1, from coordinate 186,712 downwards.
GAAACGGCTCGATTTCATTCCGTTTCAGCAGCGCATCGCAGATGTTAATTCGGTCCATCATGTTTTTCACGCTCAACTCATGATGAACCCATACGTCAAGCTTTTTTTTGTAACCAGCTTTGTGTAAATGGTTCAAAACAGTTTTGTGGTCAATGCCTAGCTCCATGCCAATATCGACACTGCTGATATGCTTATCTTGTTGGACTTTTTCAAGAATTTCATCAGATTTTTCAGTGATTGGACGACCGGAGCGTGACTCATCTTTCACATTGAAATTTCCAGAACGAAAGCGAGCGAACCATTTCCGCGCAACAGATTTCGATAAAGTACCTTCACCGTACACAGCACAAATTTTATCACAAGCCTGCGCAGCGTTCTTCCCCTTATCATAATAATATTGCAGAATATAGCGAAATTTCTCATTATTCTTCTCCATTTTCAAGTGCGAATAACTTTCCAACCACTGCACCGATTACAATGTTTCTACGCTCAAACTAACGTTCGGAAGGTCATCTAAAAAACGAGCCGTCGGTGGTGTCGCTGTGACTTGTTGTTCTTTAGTTATCGGCAACCAATACCATCTATCGGGAAAAACGCCACGAACTTTTTCCCAGACCCAATATTTAGAAATTTAGAAATTAGTTTTCGTGCAGCATTTGTCCGAGTAAGTTGCAATACAAGTATTTGAGAACAGACGTAAAAGTAACTTATAAAAATGTCGAAAAGAAAGGAACTTAGCGCAGAAACTCGTAGTTCTATAATAGCGCTACATGGTGAAAAATTTTCACTGCGGCAAATAGCCCAAAAGTTAAATTTGTCTTATCACGCGGTGCAAGGAAGAGAAACGATATTCACAAAGTGGATCATAGTTGCGGGAGGCCAAGAGTAACTACCAAACAAGAGGATTTGCGCCTAAAAATACTATCAAAACGAAATAGGCAGACTACGGTAAAACGACGTTTGACAAAGACGGGACTATATGGGCGTATTGCAGCTCGAAAACCATTATTGAATCCACGAAATCGTAAAAAACGGTTACAATGGGCCCAGGACCATCAATACTGGGACATGGAAATGTGGAAGCAGGTGTTATGGACAGATGAGTCAAAGTTCCAAGTGTTTGGTAGTAATCGACGAATTTTCGTTCGAAGACAAGTGGGTGAAAGGATGTTACCCGAATGTGTAGTGCCAACTGTTAAACATGGGGCTGTGCTTGTTTGGGGATCCTTTTCATTTGATGGTGTCGGAGATTTGTACCGCATTGAAGGCATTTTAAAAAAAGAGGGATACCTGAAGATTTTGGAGGAACATGCAATTCCGTCTGGATTAAGGTTAATTGGTGAAGGTTTTCACCTACAACAAGATAATGATGCCAAACACACTTCCCAACTTTGTAAAAACTATGTGAATCAAAAAGAGGAGGAAGGGGTGCTGATAAATATGATTTGGCCACCACAATCACCCGATCTCAACCCTATCGAATTACTGTGGGATGAATTAGATAGAAACGTGTGAGAAAGCTGTCCACAATCGCAGAAACAGCTTTGGGAGCAACTTACAAGGGTGTAGAATAATTTACCAATGGATACGCTCCAGAAACTTGTATCGCGGTTGCCTAATATTTGTAAAGAAACCATTAAGCGCAGAGGTGGATACTTCGACGAAAGTCGAATATGATAAGAAATTGTACAGAATGTGTTGAAATTATTTTATTTTATAAGGAAAACTGTTTATTTGTCCCGTAGATATAGTTTTGTAGAAATATACGTTTTGTTTCACTAAGCGTGGATGTTTTTTTTAAATTTCATCTACTGATCCCTCACTTATGGCCTGTAGTGTATGCTGGGTGTAGTAACACATTCCATATAAGATCTAATAATTTTTGATGAACGATCAAATTTGTATGTGGTCTCACTTTATCGTGATGAAATACCATTCATTTTTTATGGACAAGTTCCCGACGTTTTTGAATGATGGATTCGTTCGAATTATTCAATTGCCAACAGGACGCACTTAAATTAACCCTTAAGTTTCTTTGCAGGAGCTCTAAAAAGATAACACCTTGAAAATTACACTACATTGAGTATGTGGTTGGATGAATGCCTGCTTTCGGTGGTGTTTGAGATGAATCTTCAGATCGGGACCAAGACTTTTTTCTCATTCCATTATTGAAAACAAGCTACTTTTTATCAATAGTTTATCTATCGGTAATTTCAGAATCGTTCTCCTCATGTTAAGGAGCATATCGCAGATGTTTGACGCGCCTTCTTTCCTTTACGAATGAAAAGAGAAGAATATGACGAAAAGACACATTTAGTCTTCCGTTTTCAACTTTTTATAAAATTTCACACCATAATCGTATTGCACATTTTTTCAAAATGCGTTATGACTTTCCCGACAATCCAATATAATATTCTATGAACTGGAAATCGAAACAGTGAAAGACCAAATCAAAACTTTTTGAATGACTAAATAATTATCTCGACTTTCTGGTAACTAATCTAATAGTTCCAGCGATATAATGTTTACTTTACTAAGTGTGAAGTAAATATTAAGAAAACTTTGTTACAAGTAATAAGTAAATAGTTATTTACATCGGATTTATGAATTTGTAAAATTGCAGGGATTTCACGATTAAATATAAATTTGAAATAAATATAAAAATAGGAATTCCGTTTAAAGAAAGAAAGTAATATCTCATTCATAATATATGGCGCTCCGCTTCTAGTTAGAACACCGTTTTATTTGAAGAGATGAATGGATGAGTGAAATTAGTATTATATATTGAAATCGTATTGGTAATATGAACAAAATTTATCTGTATTATTAAATAGACGATCGACTTATTGTGCTACATTTGTACAGATTCTAATTAAATTCGAGTGTTAATATTGTATTGTCGTGTCCATATGTATTAGACCTTCGACGTTTTAGGGTTTTTTTTTGGAAGGTATTGCAAATAAATAAATACTACATATGTAAAAAAACTTTTAACGATAATTTACTAATACTTTCAATATTTTCTGGATTCACCTCGCGACTGTATTACAGTACGGATCCTACGTGCTGGATACAGATTGTAGCATAGTTATGCTGGAATTTTCTCCCATTCTTCCAAAATTTTACCTTTTAATTTTATTTTGGATCCACATTTGTACATGGATACTCTTTCCTTCAATACTTTCCATAAATGTTGAATGGGTAACAGTTTTCGAGATTGTGCCGGCCAGTCTAATACGCGCACGTTATTTTCAGCGAACCAACGCATCACTTAGAGTGATTCGTGTCAGGGTGCGTTGTCCTTTTGGAAGTAGTATTCTGGATCGTCTCCATCAAATAATTTTAATGCAGACGGTTCTAGAACTTTCTCAAACATGATGAGGTATCGTCGACTATTCATGATGCCGTGACACACAAACACCTCGACAACGCCTGAGGCGGACATGGATCCCTATATTATCGCACTGCGTCCACCAAATTTCATCATTGATATAAAGCAATCAGGATGATAAGCTTTAGTTTTCCTGCGTCGTGCGTACTTTGCGTCAGATTGGCTGAAAAACTGTATTTAGAAACGCCAAAGTTACTTTACTGTTTGAGTTGATTTCGGTTATATTAAAGTACGTCGACTTTATATTGATATCGCTAATACAAACATCAACATTATTCATAACGCACCTGTATGTTGGATTCGTCGGACCACATCACCTTGGCCCAATCATCCACTGTCCAGTGCTCGTATCATTTCGCCCATGCTAAACGCTTCTTTTTGTGCTCCTGAGAGGTACGATTTGTGTCGGGATTTACTGCCGCTCAGACCTAATTCTGTAAGACGTCTCCTGAAGGTACGAACAGAAACAGTGACATTACACCCCTGTAACATGTCACCTGCGAGCTGTTGCAAAGTTCTCTTGCGATTTCGCAGGCACATTCTTTCTAAGGCTAGATCATCCCTCGCCGTTGTCTTGCGTTTTCGACCGCTCTTCGGTCTATTCTTGTATGAGCCGATTTCCCTATGACGTTTGACCGCAGTTCAGATGGCGCACCTCGAACATTTCATTTGTTTAGCGATTGCGAAGAACGACATTCCTTGCGATCCGCTTCCGTTAATTCGCGCGTTTAAGCATTATTTGATATTATCAGAATAATGGAAAAAATTCACACAAAAAATATCTCTTTCTTTTACTCTACAACCACACCCTACTGCAACCACTTGTGCAATAAATAAATATAAAAACAGGCAGTCTTGTAATTACACCACTATCCCCTAACAATAACCAATATTGAATCATACAAATATTGTTATTCTAATCTTATCTACATTTACTACCTGCCCCACTTCTCAGAAATACGTCAGTTACAATAACATCTGGTTTTGCTAAGAGTGTTTAATACAAATGGCCACGATAGTGTGTATAAATCAATTTTCGAGCTCCCTATTTGTATTGGAATTTTCGGAATTTTGATAAGTAAATTCTTCTTCTGTTAATGAAAATCTTTACTAATTTCTAAATTTATTGGGTTGGCAACTAAGTACTTTCGGTTTTTACTGATAGAGAGGGTTGCTTTATTTTTTGTATAACGTATGTTAGTGCTGTACTTTACCGTTTGTTGCGTGATATTAGTCGCATTGACGTAATTTCAGAAGCAAGTAGTGCGTGATTTTTATTAAAGCTATTAGTTGTGGGTTAATTTTAAATGGAGTGTAGAAACGAACATTTGCGACATATTTTACTATTTTATTTCCGTAAAGGAAAGAAAGCTGCTGCGGCTCACAAAAAGATATGTGAAGTTTATGGTGCTAATTGCTTAACAGAGCGCAAGTGGCAGAATTGGTGTAAAAAATTCCGTTCTGGAGATTTTTCCCTCAAAGATGAGCAACGTTCTGGTCGGCCTACTGAAGTTGATGATGACTAAATCAAAGTCATAATTGAAGAGGATCGTCATATAACTATTCGAGAGGTTGCGGAGAGGCTACATGTATCGCACACAACAATTGAAAAACTTTTAAAATGTCTTGGGCTAGTTAAGAAGCTTGATATTTGGATACCTCACGAATTGAAAGAAATTCATTTAACACAAAGAATCAACTTTTGCGATACGCACCTTAGACGAAATGAAACCGACCCTTTCTTAAAAAGAATCATCACTGGTGATGAAAAATGGGTCCTGTACAGTAACATAGTTCGAAAACGATCATGGAGCAAACACGATAAACCAGCCCAAACCACATCGAAAGCTGAATTGCATCCAAAAAAGATCATGCTGTCAGTTTGGTGGGATTACAAAAGTGTTGTGTTTTTTGAGCTGCTTCCAAGGAACCAAACGATCAATTCATCAGTGATGTTTACTGTCAACAATTAATAAAACTGGATGAAGCAATCAAAGAAAAACGGCCAGAATTGTCAAATCGGAAAGGTGTAGTTTTCCACCAAGATAATGCAAGGCCTCACACATTTTTGGCAACTCGTGGGAAACTATTGGAGCTTGGCTGGGAAGTGATGCCACATCCCCCATACAGCCCTGATCTAGCACCATCTGATTACCATTTATTTCGAAGTTTGCAGAATTCTTTGAATGGTAAAACTTTCACAAATGACGATGACCTTCACTCGCACCTGGTTCAGTTTTTGCTGATAAGGACCAGAAATTTTATGAGCGCGGAATCATGCAGCTGAAAGAAAGATGGCAAAAGGTCATTGAGCAAAATGGAAAATATATAATTGATTAAAAACTATTCTTTGTTTAAAAAAAGTGTTTTATTTTATACTACAAAACCGAAAGTACTTAATTGCCAACCCAATATTATTAAATCTATCAATACCAGAATTAAATATACAGTTTAACCAATTCGAGATCGATAACAGGTCATATACTATGTAGTAGATATTTGCCGTTTATATGATTTATTAAATACCATTTAAAAACTAGTCAGCGAGATGAAATAGTATTCACATGAAATAACAGAGTAACAAAGAAGGCGAAAAATTATTTTAGGAGTGCAATGCAACAATAAGTCCGTTAAACAAGGACATTTTGAAACCGTAAAGAGGGAATATATTTTACATAAGAAACAAGTGTTCATAGTACACAGTAACTAAAATTGTTTCATTGGTTTAAAAATAAAAATTAGTAATGCAAATTTTGATTTATTCAGTGACACGTACTAAAGTAATTAATTAGACTGCATTTTGCATCAAGCTTATAAAAAAACTAATGAATTTGAAACACGATAGCATGCAATAAAGTAATGAAAATGAGTATTACATTAACATTACTAACACCAACGCAAACTACAATACAAAGCTCTAACTCAAAATTTACATTTATTACTTATTGTTAGCGCAAAATATCTTACCTCTATTGTGCTTGATATGAGATCAGGTCTACAAGTACCTTCCACTATACGTTCACGATGTAAAAATTCACTGCAAGATTTTTCAACACTATCTTGTTTTTCAAGTTCTGCTAGCACTGAATTAGTTATCACATTTGTTTGATTATTGTACATTATATCAGAATCTATTGAATGTTGTGGTATTATCGTCACTTGCGAAACCTCTGAATCTGTTGATGTGTTTGATTTCTGTTTGGTTAAATTATTCAATTTATGTGGCACAGCGTATAAGGCTTCTATTGATTTATTATCTGGTGACGTTAAATCTAATGACTTTGGTGGTGAATCCATCGCTGATGGAATGCAACTATTAATATTTGATTCTAGAGAGTTTAATTTTGAAAAAGTAGTCATCTTACAAGTATTACTATTATCAGTCTCATAGGTTTTAAGTAAATCAGGGCTGACTACTCGTTGGTTTTCAATGGGATATGGTTCTGCTTCTTCTTGTAATGGAGCATCACACTCGGTATCATCGTGAGGCTTCAATTTAGCTTTAATTTCTGGATACGGTTCATTAAAGCCTCCTTCGTCTAAAGTAGAAGTACTTACGATGGATGGCGGTCTGCTACCCAATCCCGCAGCCGGAATGTTAAGAGATATGCTGGAAATTTTGGTACGCTTGGTAACTTGTGAAGTTTCAGTTTTTTCATTCTGTTTTGTAGAATCTGGTTGTTCTGAAAATAAAAATAATTTTAGGAATTAACTAATCACGAAACAAGTGAATATAAAATATATTTACTAATTACAAACTTTTATTGCCTATAAGTTATTATTACTACTAAAACACGCTTGCGGGAGCAATGTCCATAGCAACAAAAAATAGAACACGTATAGAGATATGGAGGTCTCTATGGTGCCATATCAGAATTGAGTATTGGAAAGGCAAAAAAAAAGAATTTATATTATCTTCCATGAAATGATAAGTATTACAAATAACAACGGGGAACAACAATGGATAAAAATTTGAAATCAGTATGATTAAAACACAACACGATGGAAACGCATCGATACATAAATAATAAATAAATACGTTGTTTGACATATTTTAAAAACAGATTTGTCTTATAATCATTATACAACGTTCCGCTATAATAAATTCTATGAATGGGTTAACAAAGACAGTTTAGTTTAGTTAATTTTCCTAGACATTATTAGAAATACAATATATTAAACCAGAGTTGCCTAATATGTTGCAAAAAAGTTATTATTTCATTCCTACTGAGGAAGACTTGAAATTTTCAAAAGCACTGATATTATTTTAAACCTAAATATTAATTGTTACGTTAACTTAGTTTGATTCACCTGTGCCCTGATTGAGCCTTTTCACCACCAGAGGACGTTCTTAGCGGTAGACTGACCCGAACAACGTAAAGCCAGTTAACAATGTACGTATGGATCCTCCACGAATAATTTTTCGAAATAGACGATTATTAGAGCCTGAACGTTTGAGTTGGATAAAAGTAGCAAATAAAGATCGATCTTCGTCATACAAAATACTCCTTCTGATAATGCTCTAAACTGCAGATCCCTCGTGTAAGAGGAACAGTCCGCCATTGCGTATTGTGTTAGAGTCAGGCGAGGGGGAAAGACGAGGTACACAGCCTGAACATGGTTGCAATGATGCCAAATTTGACTGAACAGCAACGATGAGTAATGTAAATACATATATTCGCATCGGTAGAATATGTACGCTCGAACTTATTCGGTAAAATATATCGTTAACATTTTGGATATATACGTTACAATAATATAATACTATGCATATATGAAAATATGAAAGTAATAAAAAAAATAAATTAAAGTCCTTGGCATAAATAATATTAAATTTTGTATGTACTGTACGCCGTGCAGCTATGAAAAAGGCCGTACTGATCGTCTGCAGGCAAACAATCATAGTCAAACAGTACATGACCGTGTCACGTGACATCCTCTCACTCTATTGCTGTTATCGACAAAGTTGTGCATCTCTCTGTTGGGTCGTGACTACTGCACTGAAACATCAGTTTCAGTGCAGTAGTTCAGCCCTGAAGATGTCTCATACAAATGGGTACGAAACGTCGGCAGATATACTAGTGACGCGGTTCCAGCCCGGAAACCCAGAAGCAGATAGCATGGACCACGATCGCGGAAGTCTACGTACCAAATGTATTAAATATATAAAAAAAATAATGTGAATTTGATATTTTATTTACAGTTTTATGTAAAACTGAGCTTCGTTATCATTAGAATATTTGATTGCAAAATTATAATCAAAACATTCTTTAAAATTTTAATTACATTACTTCTAAAAATAAACGTAGTTTCATTTTCAAACACATTTTTGAAAGGCAATAAATCCCTATAAGTAATACGTATTTACAATCACAGCTGATTTTTATTTGTGATATTCTTCAGCTCAAATGAAGGCTACGTTGTTAGTAATATTTTATAATTTTAGAAGGTATTTGACAAAATGAACAGGAATAGCGTAATTATAGTGCATAGAAAAAGTTTTATACGAAACTAGTTAAATGCAAATAAAACAAAAACTGCAAACAAATTTTGTGATATAACAATATAGCAGTTAAGGTAAATTAAATAAAATTAATATTTCGTCTAATACACGTCATTTATTGCTTTTTGTAACATGGAATCTACAAGATTTTTTGACACGTTTTCGTTCCCCTATAATTCTCCAAATTCCTATAGACGTGTATGTATGTAAATTTTAATTATGTTCCAGATTCAGTCATTAATCAAAAAAATTGCAGGTTTGGAGGGGGGATGCCTCTATTAGTTATCGTAATATCGGGTGTATGTTAATGTCCGAGACCCACGTGACCTCATGTATTTTTCTACAGTTGGACACCATAGTTTATATCTACGATTCCGCTAACTTAACCTTAAATTGTCACTTTGACAAGTAATGTAATTTCGTACATATTGTTGTTATAATGTTTCAAAAACTGTTTACTACAATAAATACAGATTAAAGTAATGTATAACTCTTTATTTCACAATAACTTTTTATTTTACAATAAATGTTGAAAATGGCCCCCATTATTTTATTATATTGTTTTTCAGTAGCGCCAATAGTGGTACAAGTAAATACCTATATCGCTGGTCACGTGGGTCTCGGACATTAACATACACCCGATATTTATTTTTAACTTCTTAATGTTAGGTTTGTTTTCATATACTTTATTTTTTATGGTATTTCAAAAGACAAACATCTAGTAGTGTAATATTAATGATCTTGCTAGTCAGAGAACGGTACCTGCATTTTCAATCCATTTAAGAAAACATTCCGCAATATGCTCAGAAACGTTTCGAAAGTTATTAAAGAGCGCATCGTCATGTTGAAAAGTATGAGACTAAAATTGGTAATGGTAATTCATTTACCCTATCTTCCAGCTCGTTACTCAGAAAGCGTTATCCATTCAAAAACCTTGTAATAAAATATATAAAATATTTTAAGTAAATTATTAAGAAATTTATCCTATGCCGAAAATGTTATAAAAACTTTGATATATAATACATGAGGTGTAAGTAAGAACCAATTTTAAATATGGTACCTGCAGTCCTGCGTTTGTCTTTCTGGGAAGTCGTGCATTTATTTGTGTTTACGTTTATTTGTCCATATTTAAAATGTCTCTGGCAAATGCAAATCCCGCCGATTATGAAATACACGCTGTGGTTCGTTTTCTGCATGCGAAAGACGTGAAAGCGGTCAAAATTCATCGGCCAATTAGCGAAGTGTATGGGGAAAGCACTATGAATGAGAAAATGGTGCGAAAACGAATTATAGTATAATATTTAAAGATGTCCGTATGATGGTCATTACATTGCGAAAAATTGATGCAAAAGTTTGCTAATACAGACGATAAGTTTCTATAAGTTCTTTAAGAAACTGTAGCAGAACGCTTAAATTGTTGACTGAGGTGCACAAAACCAATCGTGTAGCCAATGCTTTCACTTTACTTGAGCGGTTTCGTGATAAAGGTGATTAGTTGTTAAGTCAAACTGTCACTGGTAATGAAACATGGATGATTATATGACACCAGAATGAAAATAGGAATACATGGAATGAAAGAATTCAATATCAGCCAAGAAAGTAAAGTTAAAGACAAACAATTTCAGCACGCAAAATAATGTGCACTGTGTTTTGGGATAGCTGTTGCTTGTGGATTTTTTTGCCTCGGAGTGACATAATAAATTTTGAGACATATTGTCACACCTTAACTAAACTGAGTTGTGTAATCCCAAAGGAGAGGTGTGGTGTGCTTAATAAGGAGATTGTTTTGCTTCATGACAATGCTCGTCACACGCGAATCATCGAACCCATGATCTCTTTGCATCATATAGGTGGGAACAACTTGATCACCCTCACTATAGCCCTATAGCCCTGATCTTGTTCCCAGTGACTACCACTTGACCCTTCACTTGAAAAAGCATGTAAGCGGTCAGCGTCACGAAGATGACGTGACAATGGGCGTGCTACAGTGATTGGTCAATCAGGCTGCAGATTTCTATGAGGATAGAATTCAGAAGCTGATTCTACAACCTAATTTCGTAGATTTGTATTATTATTGTTATAATATTTATTTGAAGTTATTTCCAATATTTTGTGATTAATTGCCGTAATAGTGAGTCGGTATCTTTCTTTTTCCAGCGTTCTTTTTTCTCTTGTGACATCAGGCTAATAGAAGCATAAAAGGCAATGACGACGAAGCTTACCTTCTCTATCGAGTGCTAACTTCGGCACTATTAAGAGTTCATCGTTGGTCACTCAGTAAAAGGTTCAATTTGAATGCAGATTGTGCATATTATGTAAGTAAAGATATTATTCCATCTTGACCTTACACTGGAATCTTACTGGAAGGACGATCTATCTCATTAATTAATCCTCTAATTCAAACCGTGAGCTAAGTAATATGTAAACCTTTGCATTACATAATGGCCTAATTTTCTTCTTTGTCTTTTTTCCGCTTTTAATTGACTTTAGAGTTCCTGTCCTAACTTTGCCTGAATGTTAATTACTGAATGCACTAGAATCTTGACTTCACGTTTCCATCTGTTAAAGAACGCGGAGCTTAATCTGCTTTAATTCGGATCAAGCAAGGCACCTGTTCCTCGGTCAACTTATTTGATAACTCTACTTGTTAGCAAAATTGCTCATTATTTAAATATTACCTTTATAAATTTGATAGCTCTGATTTAAGGGATGTTTAGTAAATTGTTCATTACTCAAATATTACCTTCATTGGTAGCTCTAACTTAATTAAGGGCTCATCAGAGGGTTAGCCTCATTTAATTATTTTTGCTAGTTGACTATTAATTAGTAAATCATTCACTATCTACAATAGTTTTTTTTTAAATAATCTTTTGCTTCATAGACAACTGCCAACTGTAGCCCACACATTTAAGGGTTTAATATAATTATTGATTCAGTAGCAACTGAACATTATTTTCTTGTGATTTAATAGGTTTTTGTTGTTGTTTGGAAGTGCTTATTAAGCGGCGCTTATAAAGAATATTTTGTATGACTAGTGTAAACCAATATGCGTATAGGTGCGGATGATTAACTAGAGGTCCAAACTGTAACTAAGATGTATTTTCATTAATACCTATTTAGACTATTTATATTTATAAATACAGTACGAGGGAGCGTTTTTATATTCGCGGAATGGGGGACAAGGGGTGGAAATAAAAAAACCAAATTATTTTTCTTCTTCAATATATTCACCTGCAAGACGGATACATTTTTCACATCTTTCAATTAATTTATTTATACCCTCATAAAAAAATGATTTCTCTTTATCTGCAAAATACGCCGAAACTGCCTCCTTGACTTCATCATCGGCAGTAAATTTTTTACCCCGCAGCTCTTTTTTCATTTTCGGAAACAGGTAATAATCACTCGGGGTCAGGTCTGGGCTGTAGAGTGGGTGATTCACAATTTCGAAGCCCACCTTATGCAGGGCAGCTAACGCAACGCGGCTCTTGTGGAAGGGCGCGTTGTCGTGCAAAAGCAGAACACCTTTTGTCAATTTTCCCCGTCTTTTCTCTTTAATGGCTTCTTTTAGTCGCTCTAATATTGAAGCGTAATATTCTCCGGTTATAGAAACACCTTCATCTTTATAATCAATCAACAATATTCCTTCCGAGTCACAAAATACCGTTGCCATGAGTTTCCCAGCTGATTGTGACACTTTAAATTTCTTGGGAGGTGCTGTGCCCTTTTTATGCCACTGCATGGAGTCTTGTTTGGACTCAGGTTCATAATGATGAACCCAAGTTTAGTCTCCAGTAACAATTACACTCAATACACCATCCTTGTCTTCATTACAGAGGTCCAAAAATGCACGCGAACACTCTACGCGCTGTCGTTTTTGCGGCGGCATGAGCATTCTCGGCACCCATCTTGCGCTGACCTTAGACATGCCGAGATGATCGTGTAGGATTTTAAAAATTGTTGTATCGGATACTCCAACCATTTCTGCGAGTTGTTTCTTCTTTAGTCGAGCATCTTCGAGTACAATTTGTTCAACTTTCTGGATAAGTGCTGGCGTGGTCACCTCAATGCTCCTGCCCGGCCTCGGGTCGTCTTCAAGGGATTCCCTTCCTTGTTTAAATAAACTATGCCACTTGTACACCATGGTTTTTCCTGGACAAGAGTCGCCGTAAACCAATGACATCTCATTCATTATGGTGGCGACTGATTTTCCTTTATAACGGTACGATATTCGATTTTTTCCATATTTCACTTTTCACTCCTGATTATGTTACTTGGTTGACGATAGCTCAAAGACTAACTGTCTAATAACAATGAAACTTCGTATTTATACTAATCATGAGTCGCTGCACAGGCCACACCCCCAATGCGCCTACTCACCCCTCTACATCCCGCTCATTCCGCGAATATAAAAACGCTCCCTCGTATATAGCCAGATATTCATAACAAGTACAATAAACTTGTAATATTGTCTAATTTTACTTTTTTCCTTTTTGACCATTAAAGGTACTAACTAAATATCGAAAGTATTTTATCAATCCTTCTTTTGCTTCAGTATTGGTTATAGGCTTCAGGGTAATAATACTGTGGCGTCTTATTAGATCCTATTCACAGAGAACCCTCCTACTCTCCGAGGTTCTTTTGGAGCTAATTAAACATCCTGGAGTTCAAGCAAAGGCGCCATTTAAGATGAAAATATAGGCGTTTATTTATTGTCCTACCACGAGTAAAGACAGAGCAATGATCACCATTTTACGTTATAAAATCTTTTGGAAATTATCAAATAGCAAATACATAATTTAGGCAACAAAACTTTGAGTATCGTCATATTAGTCATATATGTACGCAGAGTCGAAGATTTAAGTATGAAAGTTAAACATATGATAGATAAATTGAATAAGGTACAAGACAACACATCCTATTTAAGAAACAACTTTGAAGATTGGACAAACATTAATAGAGAAATTAATTTTTAATCTCGGCTCTGCTAATGAGTACAAACAATTTTGGAGAAGTAAAATACATTGAAGGTATTTTTAAAAAATACACTAGCATAACTCCTCCATAATAGTAGTTACAAAAATTTGCAAAAAAACGTCCTGTATTACTAAAGATTACATTCAAATACTACCGAGATATTTAATCAAATATACGACTGCAAATACGCACATTAGAAGTTTTTTTAAACTTATGAACACTTTGGTATAGTAATTTGTAGAAGTCGTGGGACTACTTCATGTTATTTTATATAAAAGTTACAACTCAGCATATAATCTTGTGCAATGTCCTGTATGCATGTTTTATGTTGAATATTCTAACAATTCTAAAGTATTTTTGAGTTTGATTAAATGAACCCTGAACCCTAAGTCGTGAAAATGTAAGGACCAGTAATATTATTAAAATATTACACAAAATGAAAATACCTTCCTTTTGTTTAATAACCAATAGTTAAATAAAATATTAGAGATCAAAAAGTAGTTTTATGTTCGGAATTTTAAGAGAAATCAACAAATAAAATACAGTTTTTCTCAATCTATGATATGAGTTGCAATTGAGATGTACAATGAAATTAGAAACTTAGCAAACACGTGCAAAAATCGGCCGACAACACAAAACAACTGATATAACAAAATTATCACGTTTATTTTATTGAAAAAACAATATAGAGAGGGAGGGCATTGTTTTTTCATTATTTTACTATAACGAAAAGCTGCGATAAACCCTCAAGGAATTATTCGTTAATAACACCAGAGTTTACCTGGCAAGAGTTAATATATTGGGTTGGCAACTAAGTACTTTCGGTTTTTACTGATAGAGAGTGTTGCTTTATTTTTTGTATAACGTATGTTAGTGCTGTACTTTACCAATTGTCGCGTGATACTAGTCACACTGACGTAACTTCAGAAGCAAGTAGTGCGTGATTTTTATTAAAGCTATTAGTTGTGGGTTAATTTTAAATGGAGTGCAGAAACGAACATTTTCGACATATTTTACTATTTTATTTCCGTAAAGGAAGGAAAGCTGCTGCAGCTCACAAAAAGATATGTGAAGTTTATGGTGCTAATTGCTTAACAGAGCGCACGTGTCAGAATTGGTGTAAAAAATTCCGTTCTGGAGATTTTTCCCTCAAAGATGAGCAACGTTCTGGTCGGCCTACTGAAGTTGATGATGACCAAATCAAAGTCATAATTGAAGAGGATCGTCATATAACTGTTCGAGAGGTTGCGGAGAGGCTACATGTATCGCACACAACAATTGAAAAACAGGTAAAATGTCTTGGGCTAGTTAAGAACTTGATATTTGGGTACCTCACGAATTGAAAGAAATTCATTTAACACAAAGAATCAACTTTTGCGATATGCACCTTAGACGAAATGAAACCGACCCTTTCTTAAAAAGAATCATCACTGGTGATGAAAACTGGATCCTGTACAGTAATATAGTTCGAAAACTATCATGGAGCAAACACGATAAACCAGCTCAAACCACATCGAAAGCTGAATTGCATCCAAAAAAGATCATGCTGTCAGTTTGGTGGGATTACAAAGGTGTTGTGTTTTTTGAGCTGCTTCCATGGAACCAAACGATTAATTCTGATGTTTACTGTCAACGATTAATAAAACTGGATGAAGCAATCAAAGAAAAACGGCCAGAATTGTCAAATCGGAAAGGTGTAGTTTTCCACCAAGATAATGCAAGGCCTCACACATCTTTGGCAACTCGTGGGAAACTATTGGAGCTTGGCTGGGAAGTGATGCCACATCAATCATACAGCCCTCATCTAGCACCATCTGATTACCATTTATTTCGAAGTTTGCAGAATTCTCTGAATGGTAAAACTTTCACAAATGACGATGACCTTCACTCGCACCTGGTTCAGTTTTTTGCTGATAAGGACCAGAAATTTTATGAGCGCGGAATCATGCAGCTGACAGAAAGATGGCAAAAGGTCATTGAGCAAAATGGAAAATATATAATTGATTAAAAACTATTCTTTGTTTAAAAAAAGTGTTTTATTTTATACTACAAAACCGAAAGTACTTAGTTGCCAACACAATACGTAAAACGCGTCGTAAACAAGCTGTCATTAACATCTGAACGATTTTTATAACGTTAATCCGAGCAGGTTAAAATAAAATAATTTGATAGCTAGAAATCTCAGACGGATGTTAATTTAAAAAAAAAACATGTTAGACCTCGTTTGGCATTTGCCATGGTATCCCTGAAACGCCTTTACAAAAAAAAGGCGTAATAAATAATTTTTTCAGAAAACAAAATTGTTCTGTATGATTCAAATGAGCATAAATTACGTTAGACCAGTCAGTGTGGACTCAATACACTTTGAAAACTGAAAAACAGAGAGGTGTAAAAGTAATAGTTTGAATATTTTTGCCTAATATAATATAAGATCCACACATTTGATTCAAAAAATAAATAAAAATGTTGCTGTTGAAGAGGAAATTCCAGAGAAATGTGTTCTAATTCGGGATAACCCGAAACGTACCAATCGGAGAATGAAGAACTGGTCCATTAATAATAAGATTAAGCTTATGAAATGGTTACCACAAAGTCTGGGTCTAAATCCTATTGAAAATTTATGGACTGGCGTTTGCAAAGAACATTTAAAAACAGTAACAATTATGGGAAACTGTACAGGCAGTCGAAGCATATCTCGTCGACTTGAAATAGTTCTCAAAAAGATAGGAGTGTACAACCAAATATTAAATATAAATATATTTAATGTTAAATAAATAAATTTTCTACATTTTTACGTTTTCTTTTCAGCCGTTGTTAATATTGGGTCTGGGAAAAAGTTCGTGGCGTTTTTCCCGATAGATGGCATTGGTTGCCGATAACTAAAGAACAACATGTCACAGCGACACCACCGACAGCTCGTTTTTTAGATGACCTTCCGAACGTTAGATTGAGCGTAGAAACATTGTAATCGGTGCAGTGGTTGGAAAGTTATTCGCACTTGAAAATGAAGAAGAATAATGAGAAATTTCGCTATATTCTGCAATATTATTATGATAAGGGGAAGAACGCTGCGCAGGCTTGTGATAAAATTTGTGCTGTGTACGGTGAAGGTACTTTATCGAAATCTGTTGCGCGGAAATGGTTCGCTCGCTTTCGTTCTGGAAATTTCAATGTGAAAGATGAGTCACGCTCCGGTCGTCCAATCACTGAAAAATCTGATGAAATTCTTGAAAAAGTCCAACAAGATAAGCATATCAGCAGTGTCGATATTGGCATGGAGCTAGGCATTGACCACAAAACTGTTTTGAACCATTTACACAAAGCTGGTTACAAAAAAAAGCTTGAAGTATGGGTTCCTCATGAGTTGAGCGTGAAAAACATGATTGACCGAATTAACATCTGCGATGCGCTGCTGAAACGGAATGAAATCGAGCCGTTTCTGAAACGTTTAATAACCGGAGATGAAAAATGGATTACGTACGATAATCGGAAGCGTAAAAGATCGTGGATAAAGGATGGTGAGCCGTCACAAGCGTTCGCTAAGCCAACATTGACGCCAAAAAAAGTGATGCTGTGTGTATGGTGGGACTGGAGGGGAATCGTCCACTACGAGCTACTTCCAACTGGTCAGACGATTGATTCTCAACTCTACTGTGCACAACTAGAGAGATTACGCCAGGCGATTGAAAGAAAACGGCCCGAATTGATTAATAGGAAAGGTGTTGTCTTCCATCATGACAACGCCCGACCACACACTTCTTTGATGACCCGTCAAAAATTGAGAGAGTTTGGTTGGGAAGTTTTGATGCACCCACCTTACAGTCCGGATATAGCACCCTCTGACTATCATCTGTTTCGATCTCTGCAGAACTCTCTCAATGGAATTAAGTTGGTTTCAAAAGAAGCCTGTGAAAACTACTTGATTCAGTTTTTCGACCAGAAACCACAGAAGTTTTTCACCGATGGGATCATGGATCTACCAAAAAAATGGCGAAACATTGTCGATAATAATGGAGCATATTCGGTTTAAATGAATTCGTCCACGCGCCATGCGGGGACCAGTTGAATTTTACTGAAAAAACGCCACGAACTTTTTCCCAGACCCAATATTTTGTTCGTTTGTGGTTGATTTAAGAAATTGAAATAACGATACAAAAAAATTGTACGTTTTTACTAACAAATTGTTATTTGTAGATAATATTAATTCTACAAATTTTCAGTCACTTCACAGTAATATATATTTTCTTATAAATTTCTTGGCACTGCTATTATTTTGCCTGCAAATGTATATTAGCAATGCTTCCCTTTTTCCTGATTTGAGGAATATGATTAGATTAATTGCCTGTTCAGATTTTTTTTTTTTGCTATCGACTTATTTCAAAATACTAATATTTTCTAAAATATACTTGACTATAAACATTGTTTTACAGTACACCTGTATTTAGTTACATATTTCTCGCGTTAGTGTTGTATATGTTTAATGGGTACCATGTCGGACAATTGTGGTAGTCATTTTAATACTTAAACTTTATTTTCTTCAAATCAGTTCACTACATTTTGGAACTTAACGTGATCCATTACTTTGTTGAAAATAATAATTAAAGTCAACTGACAAAGATAATCATTTCGTTATGTTAGTTGTCCTGCGTTTTCGGTCGATCTTTGGATCTGTTTGCTAGGTAACTAATTTCATTGTACCGTTTGATTGCAGCTCAAACCATGGATTGAGAAAAACTGTATTTTTTTGTTGGTTTCTTCTAAAATGTTGAACATAAACAACTTTTTGATCTCTAATATTTTATGTACATAATTATTGGTTATTAAACAAAAAAAAGATATTTTCATTTTGTTATAATAATTGATATTGCTCGTTTAAAAAATACGTTCAAGGAATGTAAACTAAAGTCATTGCATTTTTACAACTTAAGGTCCATTTAATCAGGCACAAAAAATACTTTGGAATTGTTAGAATATTGCATATAAAACATGCATACAGGACAAGGACAAAATTATCTGTAGGGTAGTATGTATGTAAAAACAACACGAAGTATTCTCAATACTCAGTTTTTAAAGTGTTTGTCCATACACGCAGCATGGTAACTTGTTATTCGGCGAGACGACACAACTTTGTCCATTCGTTCGGACATTCATGTGTTTGGACGAAAGATGGAGGTATTGTTTTGTCATCTTTTTGGATTATTCTGGTAGCAATATTTAAATTTCATACTTGTTTTAATATAGCTGTTACAAATAGTTTTTTTCTTTGTACACTATTACATTGTCATTATGAACTGTTGTTTTCTTTTTACATCCGTAAGTTTAAGTCTTTTTTGATACTGTGAAGCATTTCCAATCGCTTCAGCTGAACAACTTAGCAATTCTTGAGTAAATTGATACACTTTTTCTTCATTTCTCAACTTTATTATTAGCTGTCATGTTTCTTTAGTACAATATTTTTTTACCCCATTCTACGTGTTCAAAACGCTAACCGAAACTCAATACTGAAACATTAGGAAATAAACATAATAACTAGCAAATAATTTCCTTTAAACGCTTGGATGAGTACTGAGAATACCATTATTTTGACCAATTATCAAATATATTATTAAGACATAGTGCAGGACTTTCAGACTTTTTAGGCAAGTGAATGACTTTTATAGGTTTTTATAAAGTTTGATAGGTCATGTAAAAATTGGCAATATTACTATATTGATATTAAAAATGGATTATTGTTATTATTATTACACAATGTATTATTATTATTAATAATTTCTAGCTTCATACTTCTATTATTATATCCGCTACTGAATGGGGCTATATGTTAATGTAACAATTTGATTTCTTCAAGCAGGGGTAATATATTTTCCAATACAAGGTATAATTATATAATAGTTAATTTGGGTTATTTCAAACAATTTTGGCCTGCTAATAAGATTAAAGTGTATAATTTTTTAGTATTGAAAAATGAAAGCAATTGTTTAATATTATACCAATCTAAAATTATTACGTTTATTTTAAGCAGTAGAAAAAAAGTAAAAAGTCGTTCAATTTTATATATAAAATCAAAAAATATTTATCACGACAATGTTATAAAAGTATGAGTATCAAACTAAGATCCCAAAAATAATTAAATAGTTATTGTAATTAATTAGAATATGCATAGGTACTTCAATATAGTATAAATATATGAAAGTGCACCTACTATTACTCTTTTCTTTGGAGACACAATTAGCATCTGCTTAACATACCGAATTACCTTTACTTAAGAAGTCACATTTTAATTATAAATAAATAAATAAGTATTTGAACATATTCTATACATGTTTTCATTAAAAATTTCTATACAATTTTTATTTTATTACAATAATTATTTCGCATTCATTATAGTTTTTTAATTTTAAATTCTTTCGTGTATAAAAATAATTTTTGAATATAATTTTATTTCACAACCATGAACCCGCAGAAGGGTACATTTTTTTAAAATTAAAACTCCTATAAGAGCACCAAGCATGCTTAGTTCCACTAACCTGAACAATCGATGCATAACAACTTAAGTCTTAAACACATACTTCTAACCCTCACCATTAGTAAAAAAGGGAGCACTTAAATAGTCCATAACATAAAATACCCAAATTTATAAAGAAAATTGTTACAGACATAAGTAAGACACTCGCAGTAGTAATACGACTGAGAATAAATCACACGACATTAAAAACATTCTCGGTATGCAACAAGGGCAGCAAAACCTATGAACGCAGAAATCACTCTCGCTTAGCTTACAGTAACGATTACTTTTCAGAACAACATTGTAAAGAAACGCGACAGGATGAAAACTAATTGCAAAATTTATACACACCGCAATCGATTAATTAAAGTTAATTTACCGGGTAGAGTATTTTACTGATGCAGTCGAATAAGAGAAAGCAAGATAGACTGAGATCAGCCTCTCCCAAACACACTAATCTATAAATACATTCCAGCAGACCTACACAGTAGATTTTTGTTTGTGTTCAATATTTATTCCTTTTTCAACTGCCCACACTGCCAATGGTTCGTCAGTAACTTCATTAATAAGTGTTAAATTGGACAAACTGTTGTATCTTATATTTATGCATATGTACAATATACGACAAAGATACTGGGATAACTTGTGTGAAAATATGGTGGTAGTCTTGCATCAAATTGTATGCATACGCGGGACTCAATATCGCGTTGTTACAATGATCAAAATGATATGCACGAACTTGGAAACTTGGTGGAAGATATAATACGTTTCATTAAAAAAAAAGAAACTATTGTTACTTTTAAAAATTATATTTAAAATAACTATTCAAAACGGAATTATAAAAAAATTATTTACCTAAGCAATTTATCAAACTTTCTGTTACATTTTCAATCCATATACAATTAAGGAACAATTAACCTTGCTTAAAAAATATATTTAATTTTCCTCTTTGTTTAAGTAAACTGGTTTATAAAATGGCAATATTTCGCTAGAGAAATCAGAGTGTCACTTACGATTTTAAATAAAAGCACTATTGTTATATACATACAATACTGTGCAAGAGAAAGAAGCACCTAGCAATATTTTACAAAACTTATTTACTAAAACGTTTTTACTAATAGTTATTGGGTTAATTTAAGTTATAATACTTAATACGTCTTTACAAGAACGATTCACTTATTGGTAGAAAATAATCACTGAAAATTTACAAGTTTATAACATTATACTTCCGCGTAGGGGTGAGATCGACCGCCTGATGTGACGACTAAAGTAATAAATTTTTGTGCATCAGAATGATCTGCAATAAAATTTCAAGGGAGAATTATTTATCTGTAAGATTTTGTTTTTAATTCGGTGGTAGAAACGATACAGAGCGGTTCCACAATAGAATTTATTTACATTTATAAAAAACGCGCCTACAAGTGAAATTTCCATTTTAAGAAAAAATTGTGAGTAGAAAATTGTTATAGTTATAGAAAATGCCTAGAATAGCATTACTAGACGGAAATAAAATTATTGTTCTACACCAAGAGGGTTACAGTCAAGTGAAAGTATCACATCTGGTACTTCGGTACATGCTTCAAAGTAAGGCGATACTTGCTCGGATCAGGTTTGAGGGGGTGTGTGGTCGTGAGAAAACCCTTACTGCGACGAGATAATAGAGAGAAACGATTAAAATATGCCAGAGACCACGAAACTTGGGGATATAATGAGTGACGACAAGTACTATGGACTGACGAATCTAAATATCAATTATTTGGAGCGAAGAGACATGTATGTCAGATGACGCCCTGGTGAATCGTTATTGGAACCATGTTTATACACTACCATAAAGCATGGAGGAGGCAATATCCAAGTTTGAGGGTGTATGTCGGCAGCCGGTGTGAGCGAAATTGTAAGGGTAGAGGGTAAACTAACTGGTGAGAAATAAAGAACACTATTAGAAGAACATGCCATACCAGCAGGGCACCGACTTATTGGCAATAATTTCATTCTACAGCAAGATAATGATCCCAAGCATACCTCAAAACTTGTGAAAACTTATTTAACACAGCAGGAAGCAAATGCGGTATTGCAGACTATGCTATGGCCACCTCAAGGCCTGACTTAAATATTATTGAGCATGTGTGAGATTATCTTGACAGAAGAAAGTGTGAAAGGGGGCCAAAAACAAAAATGAACTGTGGAACATACTACAGGACAATATTCCTGAAAATTTCATTAATTTATTAATGGAAAGCCTACCAAGAAGAATGCAGGTTACCATAAAAAATAAAGGTGGTCATACAAAATATTAAAAATTTAAATTGTTTTTGTTTAAATATCGATATGTGTTAGTTTAATACATAAAAAAATCAATATTCTATCCAAGATGAGTGGTAACAAAAATTATCAACAGAGAAAAATCAATTTCAACGTGCTATTCAATGTTGTTACACAATCAATTGTTATCAGGAAAAGTTGTAAATTACTATTAGTCACATCTTTATTATATACACGTATTTTCGATCAATCACAGAAATTATTGATATTGTAGCTTTGATTATATTATAGCTGTAAATAAAATGGAATAAGTAGTATTTTTTACAATTTTAAATTACTAATGTCTAAAAAAAGCAATTTTTAGTTTTCTTTACCACATCATCTGTTTATATATTTTGTATGTATTTCTTTTATATAGAAAAAATAAAAGAAAAAATATTCATATCGAAACAAGGTCAGAATAGATGCAAGTGAAATACCATGAAAATCCAAACACCATTCTATTAATTATCTACAGACGATGTAATATCTATACATACATATATAGATGGTCAGAAATGAGAATATAACAAAATACGAGTTTTATTTAAGTCTAATGAAAGTAACAATAATAATTAATGTAAATGCTGAAACTGGTAGTTATTGATTTAAAGACAAAGCTGTAGTTTTTGTGGAATTGAATTTAGGACGCGTTCAACATATCTTGTGTAATTAATTGTATTGTGGCGTTAATTTTATTTATTACTTCCTGTTCATCGATCGGGGGCGTCGCACAAACCTTTTTCTTCAAAAAATCCAAACAAAGAAGTTAAGGCCATTTTCATCTAGTGACCTTGTAGGCCATGATATTGGTCCATTTCGCCTGATCCACCGTTCGTTTAACCATACTCTTGTAATTCTTGTATTGTGAACTGCAGCACCATAGTGCATGTAATACATGTTAGCTCTGACATTTAATGGAACATTATCCAATACTTCCTCTAACACATTTCATATCCATTTGCATTTAGTCTATTCGGAAGAAATACTGGTCCTACAATTTGAAGGTTTAAGATGCCTACACAAACATTCATAGAAAGCTTTCTTTGATGTATAAATTTTCGAATAGGTCTGAGATTTTTATCCACCCAAAAATGGAAATTGTACTTGTTGAAGACAAAATCACTTGTGAACATGCATTCGTCACTCCATAAAACAAGTGCTAAAATGCTTATATCTTCTTGAATTTTGCTTAAAATTTTGTTGCAAAACATTCTGTGTAAATTGTCATTTTCGTATAATGACTGTACTTTTGTAATATGAAACGATTTTAACATACTTTCCGTAAACACTGAAAGAATTGTTGTCTTGCTTGAAATGTTCATTTCCTGAGCTATTTGTCTAGTGCTGCGAGTTGACTTCTGATGAACGATATCCAAAATTCCTTCTTCTTGGTCTACTAGCATCACGTTGACTGGGAATAAGTGTGCCTGTTTCGCAATCTCCGATACAATCCTCGGAATGTATTTATAGTTTGGTGCTGTCAGTGTGGATACCGTATTGCATATTCGTCTTTTGCCAAATACGTGTTTCCATTGCAAAACTCAAATACCATGTACATACCAGCGTATTCGTTGAAAGTGTACATTACAAATTACTTGGGATACCACAAAAATGAATAATGAATGTTAGAAACATCAAAATTTGTATAATAATTATTTTTAAATTACAGACATTATTCTGGGTTAAAGTTGCCATATGAGCAGGTGGGGTAAAAAGCATCATGTGATTTTCCTCCACTATAACTTTTGTTTAAAGTGAAAACTCACTTGGTTTTCAACTGATTATGTTTATTCGCACTTATAAACTTTGTTTCAATTAATTGCGGAAAATTATGTCCGACAAATAGCTGCCGCAGGCGTTCATGCAAACTTGGGTTCCTTTCATTACATTTTACATAAGTGTGCGCAGCATTTATGGTGTCATGTTGCCAATTTCGGCTCGAATGTTGTCCTTTGGGAGGTGAGGGGGCTTGTTCGCGTACATCAACGACTTCGAACATCCTCAGAGGAAGAAGTTCGGGGCAGTCAAATCGGGAGATCTGGCTGGCCAATGCCAAATCACCGAAACGCGCTATTACACGCGCTAGGAATGCATTCCTAAAAATACGCATTGTGTCGCGTGCAATATGACAAGTGACCCCGTCGTGTTAGAAACACATCTCCAAATGCAGACCGTGAATTTCCGGTAAGGAAAATTCAGTCAGCATGGCTCTATAGCGATCGCCGTATAACGTAATAGCATTACCATCGGCTCCTTCGAAAAAATAAGGTCCAATCACCTTTTCCGACGTAAGTGCACATCACACAGTAACTTTGAGAGGGTATAATGGTCCTTCATGAATTAAGCGTGGGTTTTCCGTTCCCCAGAACCGAGAATTTTGCTTATTGACGTGGCCGCTGAGGTAAAGATGAGCTTCGTCGTCGATCGTAATCAATTTTGATGGAAAATCGTCCACTTTGTTATTGAGATCCAAAATCTTACAGCTGTATTCTAAACGGCACCACAGTCGTTTGGTAACAACTGTTGGGCCACCTGAATTTTGCATGGGAACATTTTATTTAAGTCTAATGTCAAAATGCGACGCAGCAAACGCCGCGAAATGCGCAATTGTTGATCGCGTTTTCTTGTGGATGTTTCGGGCTGCTGAACCACATTTTCACACGTTGCTTCGATGTTTTCAGCCGAACGGCCGGTTCAGGCCCTTCCAGTGCTTCGTCTGTTCCTTGTTGTACCGCTCTCTTCAAATCAGGACGTGAGACGTAAAATTGCTTGCGCTGTGGGCGCTGCACGACTGGAATATTATCGCCAAAATTTACATTGCGTTAACACCACTGACGAATTATTGCGCGCAAACGTTGTCACAAATATCGCGTGTTTTTGAGGCGTACATCGATTCATTGTTATTTACAGTAAATTTCGCACGTCTCTATTTCACGAATGTCAAAACCAAACTAACGTACGATGCCATTTGCAGAAACAGCAGCACTTTCCAACAGGGTGATACTTATTTCCCCACTTGTTACTTTAACATAAAAAAGCAGTTAAAGAAATATTTAATAGGGTAAAATATTGCCATAGAACGATTAATTACAGCAACGTAGTGTTGCATAATTTTATTTGACAGTAAAAAAAACATGGTTTTTCCACAAAAAATTTCAAAAAATTCAAAATATTTTTTGTCGTACATTTTCAACATTGATGGTTTCGCGTGTCTTAACGACTGACAATACAACATTTCTGTATTAGGATTGTCGACTCAGAATTAATCATAACCTGACGATTATCTGTGAATTTCTAACCACCGTATATAGCAGGTAATAAACAGGCAATATCTGTTTTTTCTATATTAATCTTATTTAATTATATATTTAATTATATATATTATCAATATATAATTGCAATATATACATTTTTTATTATGAACAGCCTCATAGTAGAAATTTAGGATAGGTTTAAAATTCGTGTTCTCCCATAAATTTATCTGAGCACGTAAATTGCTGGATGTGCGGTCATAACACAAAATGATAAGTCAATAACTATATCTTACAGGACACTGAAGAAAAATATTTAAAAACTATAAAATTCGTGTTACATTTATAAAAAATTGTGTTTGAATTTATTTGTATTCTTTTTAGATACACACAGTAGTGAACAAAAGCTAAGCAATTCTACGAAATATGCATGTAGATCTGCTATCAACAGAAAAGTAATTAAAGCGAATATGAGGGCTATACTATCAATTTTAATAGGCTACAAATAAGAGAACACGTGTTGTTTTATGCTTAAATCTAAAAATTGTAGATTTTACTATATAGTAAATGACGGATAAATTGTAAAGGGATATAGCAACTTTTAATGTATTTTTAATCAAACTGCAATTCTATATTTATATGAGTATTAATATTTTATGGCTTATCCCTTGTTTTGAATAAAGGCTACGACGCACTATTGACACATAGGTTCCACCAAATTGTTAAAGATTTATAAATCAATTTGTTTACATAAGTTCAACAATTTTTTATATATGTGTTATTGCTTTTCATTATTCGGTTTGTAATTACCCACAAATTCTCAATAGGATTAAAATTAAGAGATTACTAAGCAATATTCTCGTTATCCTGATTCAAGAACTATGTGAGAGGCTTATTCCATTTGGCAAATTAAAACATTACTTCTAATATATAATATACTATTACACCCCACTACACATTACTAGAAAAGCACTTCCACACCGTCACACTACCACATCCGTGCTTTAGAGTTTTCTGATATATTTTGAATTGAATCTTTCTCCTGTAGAATAGTGTACATAACAAATTCCATCAGTAACACAAATATTAAATACGGATTCGTTGCTAAATAAAACGTTTTCTATTGTTCAGTCCACAAATGTGCTTCTTCGAAAAACGTACTTCCGTTCTTTCGCTGGTCCACAATACGTTTTTTCATATAGTCTGTATGCTCACATTTCTTTTTATAATAGGTTTTATTTTTTGATAATTGTAGATGAATTAATTTATTATCTCTATAATTTGTTCTTCGCGGCCATCCAGAACAAAATTTGGTGGCCACTGTACATTTAGCTTAATACCTTTGTATTATTTTCGACACTACAGACTTGTTATATCAAAATTTTTGTGTTTTCTCATCTGTGAAACACAGTTTCGTGACGCAATTGTTAAAAATATTATATATACGTGCGTGTTCAACGTGTTTGTTTCGCATACTAGACTTTAGAAATGTAAATAACAGAAAGAGCGAATTTGAACAGAAAATTAAAAATTTAGTTGTCTTTCTCTTTACAGAACCAAACTTTGTTCTTGGATTTTAATGGCACAACATAATAATGAAGGCTAAGTTTTACCAGATCAATAGTGAAAGTGTTTAAGTATAGAATTGTTAATTTCGAATTTGTTTGAAAAAGAATGTGAGAAATAAAAAGAAATTTCTGTAGTGAAATGTATGCAGATGTTGTTGATTATTGATACTATTTCAGTTGAATTTTTTTTTGATTATAGTTAGCAAAAAACGCATATATGTTGAGCAAAGATTGTCTGCAGTTGTCAAAACTGTTACAACAAAAAAGGAAAGGTACTTTCAAATTCTCAAAAAAACTGAGGAAATATATGAAAATTTGGTTTTCTACGAAAGCAATGATCACAAAAATATTTTTCGTTTATTTCGGGCTTATTCAGTGGCACTAAAAAATCAAAGAAAATTGAACAGAATTAGTTGGCCTTCTGAAATTCAAATTTGTCTACTGAATTAGTATGAAATGGATTAGAAGAGTAAGGAAACTGAATGTAATTAAGTTTTTAAAATCTTCAGGATAAATTGCGACAAGCTTAATAAAAAAAGACGGTTAAATGTGCAAAAGTAATTAAGAAAAATGGATTGGCGAGTTATTAATTTAACTATTGGGTTGGCAACTACCATTCAAAGAATTCTGCAAACTTCGAAATAAATGGTAATCAGATGGTGCTAGATCAGGGCTGTATGGGGGATGTGGCATCACTTCCCAGCCAA
The DNA here is from genome assembly GCA_031893035.1 of Dermolepida albohirtum. Lineage (NCBI taxonomy): Eukaryota > Metazoa > Arthropoda > Insecta > Coleoptera > Scarabaeidae > Dermolepida > Dermolepida albohirtum. The sequence goes on along the minus strand of JAVIWB010001574.1, from coordinate 158,506 downwards.
GCTCCAATAGTTTCCCACGAGTTGCCAAAGATGTGTGAGGCCTTGCATTATCTTGGTGGAAAACTACACCTTTCCGATTTGATAATTCTGGCCGTTTTTCTTTGAGTGCTTCATCCAGTTTTATTAATTGTTGATAGTAAACATTAGAATTAATCGTTTGGTTCCTTGGAAGCAGCTCAAAAAACACAACACCTTTGTAATCCCACCAAACTGACAGCATGATCTTTTTTGGATGCAATTCAGCTTTCGATGTGGTTTGAGATGGTTTATCGTGTTTGCTCCATGATCGTTTTCGAACTATGTTACTGTACAGGATCCATTTTTCATCACCAGTGATGATTCTTTTTAAGAAAGGGTCGGTTTCATTTCGTCTAAGGTGCATATCGCAAAAGTTGATTCTTTGTGTTAAATGAATTTCTTCCAATTCGTGAAGTACCCAAATATCAAGCCTCTTAACTAGCCGAAAACATTTTAAATGTTTTTCAATTGTTGTGTGCGATACATGTAGCCTCTCCGCAACCTCTCGAACAGTTATATGACGATCCGTTGCTCATCTTTGAGGGAAAAATCTCCAGAACGGAATTTTTTATACTAATTCTGACACGTGCGCTCTGTTAAGCAATTAGCACCACAAACTTCACATATCTTTTTGTGAGCCGCAGCAGCTTTCTTTCCTTTACGGAAATAAAATAGTAAAATATGTCGAAAATGTTCGTTTCTGCACTCCATTTAAAATTAACCCACAACTAATAGCTTTAATAAAAATCACGCACTACTTGCTTCTGAAGTTACGTCAATGTGACTAGTATCACGCGACAAACGGTAAAGTACAGCAGTAACATACGTTATACAAAAAAAAGCAACGCTCTCTATCAGTAAAAACCGAAAGTACTTAGTTGCCAACCCAATATTAATCATTGTTTTAGTTCATCTGTTATAATTTCTAACTGCATATTCAATGTACAATAAAATTCTAATCGTTTCAATATATTAGATGTACCGAAAAGTTCTGCCCGTTCTGATTACAACAAGTTTCACCAAGTATGCGCATATTCATTTGACGTATATTTGGCTCTCTCTTTCACTGAATGTATACATATTGACCTAGCAAATGAACTAAAACGAAGATGAATCATGTTAGTATTAACTGAGACACGATCGTGTACCCATGGCTCCTGATAAATTTCATTTACGCCTGTATTTTGTACGAATTCCAACAAGGAAGAAACACTACAGATACATGCAGAAATCTATGCAGAAGATGGTTCGAAAAACTTCAATCTTCTCGATAAGCCATGCTCTGGGCGACATCTTTGATCGACGGTGATACTATCAAGATCATGTTAGAGGAAAATCCTTTTTTGACAACATCGGAGATTACGAAAAGCTTAATTCAGCTCAACAATCCATTTCGGATAATATTCGGAAACTAGGATTGGTGTGAAAATATTCGAGATGGGTGCCACATGAGTTAAGTGAGAAGAATTTGAATGATCGAGCCACCCTTCTTGGACCGGATGATAACTGGAGATAAAAAGTGAATTACCTATGATTACCCATGAAAACATCGTAAGGAAAAGGGCAAAACCTGCTCCCTTCACCTCTAAACCGAAGTTGAGCCGGAGTAAGAGAATGTTGTGTATATGATGGGACATTCGATGATTAATACACCTTCAGCTGCTGAAACCGAACGAAAAGCTAAATTCAGAGTGGTACTGTCAGCAATTGGATAATTTAAAAATAGCACTCCAAGAAAAGAGGCCGGCGATGTCCAATAGGACCGACATACTGCTTCATAACAATGCCAGGTCACAAACTGCTTTGAGGACTCATCAGAAACTCCCAGGGCTAGGATAGGAAATTTCGTTGCATCCACCATACTCTCCGGACCTTGCACCTACCGATTATCACTTGTTTCTGTCCTCACAAAATTTTTTGCAGGGTAAAAAATTCAAAAACAAAGAAGATATCAGACAAGCACTAGTTAAATTTTTCGCCTCTGTGGATAAGGAATTTTTTAAAAATGGGATATAGAAATTGCCTTCACGCTGACAAGAAGTCATAAATAATGATGGAAATTATATTATTCAATAATGTTTATTTAATGAACTATTTTGTTTTATTCTAAAAACGGACAGAACTTTCCGGTTGACCTGACTCCATATATGGCCCGTGTCACTTAACAAAAATATTTTTGCAAATGTTTGTTCCAAGTCATGAACGTAACCTGTACTTTATATGTGTATACACATTTTGCATTTCATAATAACTATATAGTAATTTTAAGTAAATAAAATAAATTGGAAGAAAGTATGTGAATTGCAAATAAATATTAACATTTATACCCACCGCTGATACACGTAACTTCAAGGATTTTTCCTTTATTGCCCATGCTTGAATACATAATATTAGTTCAATTACATGAAACGATGAAAGTACATTGTACGATGAATTGTTAATGAACCAAAGATACAGGGGCAAAATTACTTAGAATTTTAAGTAGCACACAACAAGGTATTTAAAAAAAATCTTGGTCTTATTTATATTGTTATGTTTTTTTAGAAATAATGGCGATATTAACAAAAGTAGAAATTCACTAATCTTAGAAAATATTTCGATAACGGGCAAATCAATATTTTTGATAGGAGCAGAATAAGCAAATTTGGTTAAAATATTATATATATATATATATATATATATAATATGCTGAAACTATTCAGCATATTTTTAAAGTATATAACAGTCTTTCAACAGTCGTAGAACGACGTTACTGTTAGATGTGAAAAATTTGGGCAGCAATATTTATTTCGTAAAACATACGTTAATGCTTACTGTCGTTGTTGGTTATTGTCAATTAAAATACCGTATCACGTATTGTCTCAACGTGAAAAGGACGAAACAATTGCAAAATTGCAAGAAAGTTGTAGTATTCATTCATTCAGTCAATAGGCTAACTGTCGAAAAAGCACTATTTTTAATTTGAAGATAAATTAGGGGCAGATAAATTCATTGCAAAACAACTGAAGGAACTGATCGTCCAACTGTGAAATAAGACATTGCCCTAGGAGAATAGCAACATTCTGGAAGGATGTTGAAATAAGTTTCAATTAAAACACAATTTTTACCGCGACAAAGTAACTAAAAGTTGTCGAAGTTTCGAAGAAGCCTTTCTAACTCCAGAAAACGAAAGAGGCAACAAGAGTGGTTTCTGCTAAAACTTAAGTAGAGAAACTGATTATTTTTGCGAAGGGTCATTTTTTCAGATGAAAAAAAATCGGCCTAAAAATAGCAGTCAAACTAAGACAGTTTATAGAATTAAAAGGTTACGATTTAATAAAAGTTTGTGCGAAACAGAAGAGATAGTGGCATATTACCTCTATTCACATATGGAGAAGAATTGGCGCTAATAAACCAAGGACCTTAGAAATCATTGTTGAATGTTTAACTACTGAACGATATTACAAAGTGTTAGAAAATGTACTGATTTCTGCACGAAGCAGATTTGTGGATAACAACAAATGGACAATTTTTTTGCTAATATGTAAAGTAGCCGTCCTTAATCGCAAGCTTCAGATTAATCAAACATTTTTACTATAACATTATCAAAAATTCGATTATATTTTAAATTCTATTAGTCCGTTATAACTTATCAGCATAAGATACAATGAAAATTACGTTAGTCGTACTAAATCAGAATATTCTCTAAAAATAGATCAAACTTATCAATGTTATCGTTATCTACATTAAATATCATTAAATTGTTACCGTAAAAACAGCATACCTAAAACATTCGACTTTTCATTGCTTTCATCCTCCTGTTTCTCATTTTCTGTTTTAATTCTGCTCGGGCTGCTAGGTGGGCTTAAGGACGATAAACTGCCAGATGTTGCCGACAAATTTTCTTTACTAGTTTCTTTCTCTTCCGTTCCAGACCTATTAGTTGTAGCATTGGTTATTGAGGGTTGTAGTAAACTATCTTGACTAGATGATCTCGATGTAGATTTTGTTGGTGAACCTTGATAGCATATTTTATTATCAAATTTGTTTTCACATTCATTTTCTTTATTATCTTTTTCTTCTCGTTTAAAATGAGGCTTTGTTACTCTATAAGTATTAGTTGTTATACCTTTAGTAGAACTATCATCTTTTGAAAATATTAAGTTGTTTGCTTTTTCTTTTCTAGTTGGACTAGTTATCGATTTCGCTGGTGAAGTAAGTGAGGTATGATCCTTTTTAGGAGTTGCCGTGGTTGGAATTACAGAAGCAGGCCTTTCCTTACGTACAATATTGGTCCTCCTCGTGACATCTGGAGGTGGCGGCGGAGAAGTTGCTGGACTTCGAATTCTGTTACTGAATGAAGCACTTCGTGAAGCTGACATACATTTATCTCCACATTCTTTACTTCCATTACTAACGGCTAATTTTACGTCTGTTTTACTGGGATCACTATTATACCTACTACTTCTAGTTTTCGAAAAATGTGATGTCCAATTTCGTTGTTTCTCAATTAATTCTTTACTGTTGAACTTTCTTTCGGGTTTTTCTGGTTTCTTCATAACACTTGGTTTAGTCCGTTCTTCCGACGTACACTTCATCGTGTCATTCCCGTTTAACTTAATCACACTTTCGTTGAGCGAATTATCCGGAGCCGATTTATTAGTACTAAAACCGTTCGCTTTTACGTTGGCGGTATTTGCATTAAGCACTGGCACACTGTTACTAAACTTGTCTAGTTGATTACGGTTAGGTGAAGGCGATCGCGATCCATCGTGGGATTTGGTGTCCCTGGTTTCACTGTTTGCGGAACTACTTCGCGAACGTAAATCTGTTATATTGGAAGCACTTTTCGTAGATTGTAATGGTATCATTCGATCACGACTTCTATTTTCCTCGCCTAACTTTTCAAATAGCGCTCTGGCGTTGTTGAATCTAGTCACGTGAGATTCCGTTCGCATAACTGTGACACTGGGTGATTCCATTTCGTTCTTTTCGCTTGGCGAACAACGTGTTTTTGAAATTTTCACAGGCGTAAGTATCTCTTCCCTGATATTATTCGGTTTGCCTTGGAAGATATTTGCAATCTGTGACACTTTAGAACCGGCCTGTCGTGCCGATTTCTTCTCCTCCATGCCGCAAGTGCCCACAATTCACCTGTAATAATAATAATGCATAATATTAACGTTGAATAACTATACTAAATCTTTTTTTTACTATTCACTTGCTTCACATTATCATTAGTTTGACAATGCCTGCAATAATGATAAGGAATTCGCCGTACAATCAGGTATTTCACATTTTGTTTCTTATCATATTATACGATAGTTAAATTCTAGCAAATATTTACAATTAAACGTAATTTACTTAAAGCAAAATGGAACGACGTTGATAAGAACACTATGGTTTAATACATAAATTGTAAAATAAACATTTAAGAGATAGTCTTAACAGACAAAAACTATTAACTATTTTAACTGGATAGTAAGTATCAGGTGTCATAGATTTAATAAATTGTTTGTAGTAAAATATATTCTATTATTATCAATATTAATAATAATAATAACAATTTATTGATGTATATGTACATACACACGTCATTACATGATATAAATAAATAAAAACACAAAAAACCTTTGTGGCTCACAATAAATATGCCACTAAACACTTTAAAACCCGCAACATTTTTATACAAAATACCAGAATAACAATGAAAACATAAAAAACACAAAAATGGTAATGTCAAAATTTATATTTCAGAAAATCATTTACTGAATAGAAACAATTCTCCACCAGCACTGTTTTTATTAATCTTTTGAGTCTAATCCATGGTAGGCCCTTAAACCTATCAGGCAAAGCATTGTATATCTTCACAGCCAGGTAATTTGAACTTAGCTAACTTTTCCTGCCAGGCTATTAGGCATATATAATTTTTTTTGGAATAAAACGGGACAGTTAACGAACGTTATTCCAACTAATTCGTTTATATATCAAAATATATAACTTATCACGGTAAAATCGATTAAACTTTTTATATATCTAAAATTATGAACAGTTTCGTCTTTCCACAGTTAGAACTATACTAACTTCACAAAACTGTAATTGCCATAACGTATTTTCGCAAGAGCTAAAGTCATTCCCATTCACTTTTATGGGATGCTATACAAGTAACTTCATTTTGGATATAAATTGACAGAATTGTTCGAGTCTTCGAAAGTTTATAAAAAGTTGAAAATAGAAGACCAAACTGTGCACTTCCGTCATATTTTACTCTCGCGTCATGCTTATATAAAGTTATAAATGTTACGGTGACAATTGTCTACAAGAAAGTGAATGCCTGATGGTTCATAAAATTCTGTGCTAATGATTTTAATCTTAACGACGCTCTTATTATTAGTTATGGTTGATGATGAGAAAATAAATTCGTTTGATTGAGTCAAAAGCATACATGATTTAAGCGTTTAACACCACAAAAAATCTAGAATACGTCAGCAAGTTCAATGTTTAAGTTCCTTATTAGAAGAAGTTCACTTGACCTCGCATATAAAAACTTGCAATATGTTCCTTAAAACGTAAGGAAAACGATTCCTTTTTAAGCGACTGATAACTGGTAATGATAAATAAACTATTTGTAAAAACGCGGTGCGAAAACTGTTTTAGTCCTCAGACATCCATAAAGAAAGATAGTGCTCTCAAAGAAGTAGAATTTTAAAGTTGTCATACTTTTCGAGCTCCTACCAAGGGACCAAACAATTAATTCTAGTGTATACTGTCTTGGAACAATTTGAACGAATGCATATTCAGAAATACCCAGAGTTCGTTAATAGAAGAAAAAGTGGGTCGTAAGTCTTTTTTGACTTATCACAACCAAGGGAGCGACAATATGTACTTCGTGTGTGTAAAATATTGCATGGTTCTGTTACTAACCCTTCTCGACGTAAGACGGAAAGCAGTGTTGATTATTCTTATTCGGCACTGAAGATTACTGGGAGAGGTATCGGTCTGAGTCAAGAAACAATTTAATTGCATCTCTCGGAAAGAGATATGAACCGTCGACTCTCTAGATAAATATCTAAAGCCCACTAGTGTACTAGATACACTTTTCCGTCGTGTTATCACGACAACGCGAGACAATACACAAGTTTCATCAGCCGTCAAATATGATTGGATTCTGGATGAAATGTGCTGCCATACTGAACATACTCGCCGGGTCTCGTATCTTTAGACTTCCACTTGTTTTGTTCTCTTCAAAACTCCTTGTGTCATGTAACTGTCGACTCAGATAAGTCTGTGAATCAGTATCTAGTTAAGTTTTTCACCAATTAAGTTAGGTCTTTCTATGAACGAGGACTTAAGAAGCTCGCCAAAGGATGGTAAAAGGTTAGCGAAGAAAACTGGTAATATATAATTAATTGATCTTTTTTATATTAATAAATGGTCACTGAAAAACAGAAAAAAAAATCTCATTACTTCTCCGACTAGGCAATACATTTTCAATGCATTAGCATCGTTTCGTTAAGAGAATTCATGTGGAAAGAATTTATATTATTATATATTATGGTTTGTACACTTTCGCTGTCATTATCCATAGCTTTTTCTTGAATTTCAGGTTGGAACCGCATATTTGCATTACTACTTGATTAACAAATATTTCATCTATTTTTATAGAGGACATTTTCAAGGATACTGTTGATTTGGACATTGCTGCATGGAAACTGTTTCAATCCAGCATATAATGTTATAACGTTTTATGGAGTATTAGTTAAAGTAAAATCCATATTAAAACAAAATATACGTATTTTTGCTTTAACGTTAAATTTATTTTAAAATATACTAGATTGGATTCTATAAATTAACGGAGCGCAACTTGATTAATGGAAATTAAATGAAAATGATTTATTTTCGAATTGTTTAATTACATGGGATGAAAATGGATACGCTTTAATAATCCCAGATCAAATAGAACGTGAGCAAGGAGCCTAGCATTGCAGAAACCGAATTTACATCAAGTACATGTATCTGGTGAGATAAAGTTCTGTTTATGAAGTTTTGGAACAAAATAAGACTAGTTCGTATTGACAACTCACTTTGAATGCAGACATTAATAAAAAACGATTTTAACCAATAAGAAAGGCATTGTTTTTCAACATGGCAACACATACTTTTTGACACATCAAAGAAAGTTGTTAGAAGTAGCCTGTTAACCATCATCACATCCATTATATTCTCCAGGTGTAGCTCGTTCAGATCTGGGCTTATTTCAGTAAATACAAAATATTTTTAAATGAAAAAATTTTTATAGCTAAGACGGCGTTCAAGTAGTTTTAAGCCTTCAATAGTAAACCAACATTTTTTTTGTTCTCTGATAACTCCTTGTTTTGATTTACGCTGGGTGTGAGAAATGCCATTCTTGGTTCGTCGGAGACCTAGTGAGCGTCTAATTTCTGAACGCCACCATGATATGTTATGCTATATTATGCGGGATCCGTACACATATAGTGCGTAATAATCGGACGATGACTCTGTAGACAGAGTACTACACCAAGTAATACTCCTCTGCATTCGGCAGTGCGCATATCTACTGTACTAGCTTGACAACGCACAACCACACGTGGCATGCTCATTTTCCAGATATCGATCCCATCTAACATGGCTGGAATATAATCGGTTGAACGCTTCAACAATATTCGGATCCACCGGTTAGTGGTATAGAACATGGAGACGATGTGAAGTATGCCACTTCACATCGTGGTTCGTGGAAGAATAAGCAACCATGGCGGTTGCTTATTCTTCCACGAACCATACAGGAGTTGATCAACTCCATGCCACACGCATTGTTGAGATAGTAATGGCGCGAGTGATACTGCCGCGATGAATGTATCCACATTTAGCAGTGCTGGGTCGCTCTGCTGGTAAGTATAAGCTATACTGCTTTATGGCCAATTTTTAATTTTTGCGAAGCTTTTTTTGTTATATTTATTGTTTCTTATTCATTTCAAATGAAAATTCATACAATTTTGGACACTTTTTAGTTGGATCATCAAAATTTTATAATTATATACAGAAACGCTCAAAGAAAGAAAATGATGATAGTCTTTTGTATATGCCATGGAATAGGAAATAACACATGGATCAATAAGTCCCGAGACTAACAATGAAAACAACATTTTTTTGCAAAATTTTTTTTTATTCATCAACATAATCACCTTTTAGGGTGATACAATAGTTCCAACGCTTTTCCAATTTTTCAATACCATGTTTATAAAAAAATTTATCTTTCGCTTCAAAATAAGCTTCGGCAAAGAGCCAGTAGTCACTGGGGACTAAATCTGGCGAATATGGGGGGTGGGGAAGCAGATCAAAACCCAATTCGTTCAATTTTGCTATTGTTTTCATCGACTTGTGGCAGGGTGCATTGTCTTGGTGAAAAAGGATTTTTTTTCTCTGCATGTGCGGTCGTTTTTTTGCGATTTCCTCCTTCAAAAGCACCAGTAAGTCAATATAATAATCACTGTTGATCGATTTACCTTTTTCGAGGTAGTCAATGAAAATCACGCCATGTGTATCCCAAAAAACTGACGCCAGGACTTTGCCAGCTGACTGCTGCGTTTTCGGACGTTTCGGACGGCTTTCGCCAGCTGTGCGCCACTCAGATGACTGCCGCTTCGACTCTGGAGTGTAGTGATGTATCCATGTTTCGTCCATGGTCACGTAACGACGCAAGAAATCTTTTTTGTTGCGAGTAAATAGCGATAAACAGCTTTCTGAATCATCGACTCGTTGCTGTTTTTGTTCCATCGAGAGCAATCGCGGCACCCACTTGGAAAAAACCTTTTTCATGCTCAATTTTTCATGAAGGATAGTAAATACACTTCCATATGATATCTGTGTCATCTCAGCAATCTCACGGAGCTTCACTTTACGATCTTTCATTATAATTTTTGTCACTTCACTCACATTTTCCGGTGTAACGGCTTCCACAGGTCTACCCGAGCGTTCCGCGTCATTTGTGTCGGTACGACCACGTTTAAACTCGGCAAACCACCGACAAATCGTTGCTTTTGATGGACAAGAGTCCGGGTAACATTTTTCAATCCATTGTTTTGCTTGCGTGGTGTTTTTACCCATTAAAAAACAATGTTTTATCAGAACACGAAACTCGGTTTTTTCCATTGTTTAAACAAACTACAAAACGACTTTACTCCAACCTCGATAACTCAGCTGTTTCTGGTCCGATCGACTTAAAATTTTGACACGTTTCAAGCAAAGGTTAGTACTCTAGAAAGACGTGGTTACTGGTTTACTACGAGCGCCATCTATGGGTTAGTCTCGGGACTTATTGATCCATGTGTTATACGCAATCGACGAATGTTTAACCATTTTCAAAATCGGAAAAATAAGACGTACTTGAAGTGAATGTAGTGCCTTTACTTTGTGCTTACTAATAATCACCGAATAAAATATTTTATAGAGTAGACAATTGACTAAAAAACGCTATTATACCTTACATGCATTAATTACATTGAAATATTTTAAAATATGGATACTTGTAGTTCAAAAAATCGAAATAAAGTATTAATGTACAAATGCATTATAAGTAACAGAATGTTAACTCTTTTAGACATCTAAACCCCTGGACTTGATAAATAACAATTCTCAAAAATTAAAAAACAACGAATTTTACCTTTATTATTCATTTTGTGTTCCAGACTATACGCCATAAAAACGAATAATTTCTTTTTAAAAACACTTTTTTTTCTTTTCGACGAAAATTGATGTTACAGAAATGGAGAACTGGACTGACTCCTGCTTCACCTTCTAAACCAAAATGAGATATGTATAGCTAAAAAGTGTCATAATTTGAAAATATATTCATTTCAATAGTGATACCACTAAAATTGCTGTTAAAATATTTTCGAAATACTTAAATACTATGGCTATATCTGCACTGTTATCCATAATACCCAAAACCGTTCAAATTTAACAGCCATGGTAAAATTTTTTAAGTCTTGACAAATAGCACGGTGAAACGTCATCATTCACTACTTTGATTTTCTTTGGTTTTTTGCGAATTTATAAAATCTTCATATTTATTTCGTTGTTTTTTATTTCCAAAAGTAATACATTTTGTATTGTTGCATCTGATTAGTCAAGAATTTCTTAATCAATTCCAGAAATATTTTCATTTTCCATATTAGGTCTATGTCATATTCTTTTAAAAACGATGAATTTATCCTCCTCTGTTATATTAATCATTTTCTAATTTACTGCCATAGCAACACTATTAAAGCTTGTTTAGAAATTAGATATGCTTTAGTTTATCGAAATTTAGTTTTTTAATTGAAATTTTATATCAAATCCAAACGTCAAAAAATGTGATTGCGAATGTAAAATGCAAATGTAAACAAAGTAAATATCAAATAATCGCAAACGATTTAAGATAATAATTTGTCCATGTATTAAATGCTGTATTTAGAATATTACCATTAAAAATGTACATTTTCTAATACGTTTATGTTCTTTTCCACCATTCTTGAAATTTGATATATTGGTTTACATAATTGATATAAGATTTAATGGAAAGTAAGTTATTTACTTTGTTTTCAAAAATTTCGGAAATAAAAATATAAGAGGCAAATTACAATAAATAACTTGAAGAACTCGTATCGTAAAATATTTATCACCTCATCCGAGGCCAAGTTAGGGCACGACGAGCAAAGCGAGGAGCGCCCTGAAAGTCAGGTGACCTATCTTATGACACTCGCTCTTTAATATATTATTATACAGTTGCAGTGGTTGTTTAATATTACTTATTTATAGTAATTTCATCGGTTTCATGTAAATTTAATATGAGAATCCATGTAAAAAAAATTTATTTTTATTTATAGAAAAATACTTTAATTTTATTAAAAATTAATTATACTCCGTCTATGATATCTAACTGTATTAGACGTCATAAACTTTCTTTGAAATTCTGAGAGGCTTATTGTTCGGTATTTTCCTATTCTACAAGAGCGTGCTTGTTCCAGTCACACACCATCTTAATTTTTCTTTAAAGCATTCTAGGTACTCAAAGAGATTCAAAAGCCACTTGAATATTAATAACTTATTATATTATTACATACGAGGGAGCGTTTTTATATTCGCGGAATGGGGGACAAGGGGTGGAAATAAAAAACCAAATTATTTTTCTTTTTCAATATATTCACCTGCAAGACGGATACATTTTTCACATCTTTCAATTAATTTATTTATACCCTCATAAAAAAATGATTTCTCTTTATCTGCAAAATACGCCGAAACTGCCTCCTTGACTTCATCATCGGCAGTAAATTTTTTACCCCGCAGCTCTTTTTTCATTTTCGGAAACAGGTAATAACCACTCGGGGCCAGGTCTGGGCTGTAGGGTGGGTGATTCACAATTTCGAAGCCCACCTTATGCAGGGCAGCTAACGCAACGCGGCTCTTGTGGACGGGCGCGTTGTCGTGCAAAAGCAGAACACCTTTTGTCAATTTTCCCCGTCTTTTCTCTTTAATGGCTTCTTTTAGTCGCTCTAATATTGAAGCGTAATATTCTCCGGTTATAGAAACACCTTTATCTTTATAATCAATCAACAATATTCCTTCCGAGTCCCAAAATACCGTTGCCATGAGTTTCCCAGTTGATTGTGACACTTTAAATTTCTTGGGAGGTGCTGTGCCTGTCTTGTTTGGACTCAGGTTCATAATGATGAACCCAAGTTTCGTCTCCAGTAACAATTCCACTCAATACACCATCCTTGTCTTCATTACAGAGGTCCAAAAATGCACGCGAACACTCTACGCGCTGTTGTTTTTGCGGCGGCGTGAGCGTTCTCGGGACCCATCTTGCGCTGACCTTAGACATGCCGAGATGATCGTGTAGGATTTTAAAAATTGTTGTATCGGATACTTCAACCATTTCTGCGAGTTGTTTCTTCTTTAGTCGAGCATCTTCGAGTACAATTTGTTCAACTTTTTGGATAAGTGCTGGCGTGGTCACCTCAATGCTCCTGCCCGGCCTCGGGTCGTCTTCAAGGGATTCCCTTCCTTGTTTAAATAAACTATGCCACTTGTACACCATGGTTTGTCCTGGATAAGAGTCGCCGTAAACCAATGACATCTCATTCATTATGGTCGCGACTGATTTTCCTAGCCTGGTAAGGAACTTTATAACGGCACGATATTCGATTTTTTCCATATTTCACTTTTCACTCCTGATTATGTTACTTGGTTGACGATAGCTCAACTGTCTAATAATAATGAAACTTCGCATTTATACTAATCATGAGTCGCTGCACAGGCCACGCCCCCAATGCGCCTACTCACCCCTCTACAACCCGCTCATTCCGCGAATATAAAAACGCTCCCTCGTATCTTGTTTTCTACTAGACACTCCTGCTTCTTTAGCTCTGACGGTTAAAATATATTTGACCTTTGTGAATTGATTACTAAATTCGTAAAGCTTCTTTTTTTATCTTGGCCTCGTCTTCTAGAGCAGCTTTTGTTGTATTTACTTCCATTTAGTTAAATCACAACAAACGAATTCATTAGGTTGAGAAGTGGTGCCTTAGAATGCTACTTATTTTTTCCTAAATCTAATCATTTTTTGAAAAATTGATTGTCTAGAACAGTGCTTCTCAACCTTTTTACATTGCGATCTAATAAATTTGTTTATACTGGTAACGCGCCCCGAATATATATTTCGCGAACTAATAAAATGGAATTAATTATAATAAAAGGGTGCTGTTTGTGTCCGTACTAATATTTGTACAAATCAAATAATTATGTTAATCGAAATTAACTATCTCAAAAAATAAGAATCGCTAAAAACCTTATAATTATATTTACTGTTTACTTTCATTCTTTCATATAGTTTCATATCGCGATGAATAAAAATTCAGCGCTACCTAAAGGTTGAGAAATGTCGACATTAGACATATATCATATACTTTTCTTTATTTTAACAACGATGCTGTTTTAATACACTCATTAATAAATTTCGTAAAAATGGTAAAAATTAAAATTATGTTACAAGCAAAATGTAAATTATATAAAAAAGTAGATGGAAGTATGTAGATTAAGTAAATAAATGCAGACCGAACCAGAATGATTGATAGTGACGTCACGATTTTTTAACCAAATGTTATCAAAACTAATTTCCAGTAGTCAAAAATGACTGACCGAGATTCTTGACGATTGGAATTTTGACAGTGATTTTATCATCGACATTCATGCAATGTATTTCGCAAGTTTTATAAGTTTCTCATTATTCATAGCTTTAAAAGTAAGAAAACGCAAATTTATCTAAACAAGCTTCTGCAATTTTGTGAATATATTTATTCGCTAGCAGTGAATTAAAAGATAACATGTTTATTTTTTATTTTTATATTGCAGCATTGCAATATGGTTTTGTTATCAGAACATAATAAATGTATGCTCGAAGCATATTTTCGGAGTGGTGAGCAGAATGACAACGGAGCTTAGGACTACTGTATTCGTTTATGTCATTTGCAATTTATTAATCAGTCTACGAATGAAACAGGAGTTGATAATGAGATGTTTGTATAGTACGTTCGTCGAATTGATGATCGTTTCCGTAGCATTGGTAGTATATGCAAGGGAAACTCTCCAGGACGACTATCAGTAACTAGAGAAGTTTTAGAAGATGTTATTTGCTCAAACAGATAAAAAAGATTTATCCAAATTATGAGATTTATTATTCAGTGCACATTATTAGCTTCTAGGATTATTTTATGGAGCTGCAAAAAATTGCATTTACATGCTTACAAAGTTTCTACCGTGCAAGGGCTGTTACCACGAGATTGTAGTCAGAGGCTTCTATATTGTTCCTGGTTTAGCGAGAACTTAAATTGACATGTTGGATCTTACGTTTTTTTTTCTGATGGGGCATGGTTTCATTTCAATGTATATGTAAGCTCATGAAATTATGGAAGATGGTATACAGTAAACCCTCATATTACACACGAAACAACTTTGCATCCCGTTAAAATTGATATTTGGATAGCTATGTCACGTACAAGAATATATTAACCTGTATTTTTCAATGAAACTGTTACTGGTGAAAAACATCGAAATTATATGCTACAGCCCCTTTTGGACCACTGGATGATGATGAAGTACAACATGGATACTTCTAACAAAATACACACTCACAGCAAGTGCAACAATAGCTTTAATACAAGAATTTTTTGGCGATCGTGCCATAAGTACAGGAAATTTTTTTGCAAGACCTCCAGACCTAACTCCGCTGGACTTTTTGGATATTTAAAAAATTTAATATATAAAAATCGTTTACATACATTAGAAGATTTACAGGAAGTCATCACTAATCAAATACATAATATACATAGGTGAAACACAATGTTTTTCAAAATATGAAGCGAAGAGTACAAAAGTGCATTCAGAATAACGGGGACATTTTTTTGAACATGAATTGTAAATTATAATTTATTTATTACCGCAAAATGTTTCTTAAACAACAAGTAAAAAGCGCCATTGAAAAATGTAGTAACTTATTTAATCTACAATTATCTACATTTTCCATTTTTAATTTTCTATTCATTAAAAACATATTTTTCATTTTTACCAAAATATTTCACACCAGAATAACCACCATTTAATACTACATGACTGGTTGCATAGCTATACAGTTGACTTTGTTTCCTTACTAATTTCCGCTAGTACGCCTATGATTGTAATATAAGATCAATCTACAAGTTAAGCAGCACAAGACAAAGTTCAATGAAGCGGCACATTCAATCATTCTGGATCTATTTTAATGATATTTACAGCATCTTTATTATTAAAAAATGGACCTTATTTAAATTTGAAAAATAACCCTCATAAACCTGAACCAAAAATACTTGTTGATAATGTATTGTAATAACGACAAATTATTTACACGGAACATGTGAATGATAAATATTTAACTACTGACGAAGGAACCAATCGATAGTAGTACAATGTCTTGTTTCAATCGATGCGTAAAATATTCGAGCCGATATTCTCCTGCGATAAATACGGTGAATAAGAGTTTCATTCGTTATTTATGCAACATACCGCGCTCATATGCCTTAACATAATAGCTATAGGAATATTTTCGTTTGGTCAAAAGCCTTGTCAGCCAATTTAACTTGTAAAATTGTATAAAGTTTCGTAAATTATTAAATATTGTTATCGAGATACCAACTTCTATAAAAATGCAATATACCATAAGATTTTCTGAAAATCTAATACGATTACGTAATATCTTTATGTGTAAAAGTGTATCGAAATGAACGATAGTACCTTATAAGGTACTTAAACCACAACTGACTATTGCAAAAATAGAATTTCGTCACTTTTTATTAGAAAAGTTTTGTTTTATATAAAACATCTTTGAATATATGTATATTTTTAAAAATAGATGTAGTTTATTGGAAAATTTATGTCTTCCTGTGGTCACAGTAAAGCATCAATATTACTTTCTAGGGTGGACCTCGTACCTTTCGACTCTCAAATATTGTAAACACAACTAATGTTATACCTAGAGAGTTTGCATTGAAACTTCGAACGAAAATAACCGCATTACTGATTGTTGGTGCTTTATATTACATGGTTCATATAATTTAGTTTGCTGTTGCGTTTGTTAAATTTTTTCGAGGAATGAAATGTAGTAAATATTACTATAATTTTTTAGTATACAGTACAGCAAAGATACTACGAATTAGGATGAATATATTTGAAAATACACTATAAAAAGGCATTTTACAGATAACTTTCATATTCCTTCGAGGCAATTTAAGCGTTCAACGGTAAATTTCCGAAGATTTCAGGACCATTTTCTTTACTAAATACATATACAAAAGCTAAATAATGCTACATTCGAGCAAGATAATGCTCGTCCTCACGTTGCAACTGTTTCAATATAATTTCTGTAAGAGGCCAATATAAATATTCTCAACTGATCTGCGCGTTGATAACACCTATCGCTCATAAAATGTCTAGGATAGAATAAATCAAAGGGTTGTTATGTTTCCTAACCATCTAATGAACTTACGATAGTTACATGATGTCCTACAAGGTACTTGGAATGAGCTTCCATAGGAGTGCCTAGAACATCTTATAAGAAGCAAATTTCGTTTACGTGAAGCGGCAATTCATTATTAAATTTTCTCTATAAAGGGTATGAATATTTCGAAGAAAATTTAATTATTTATCATCCTCAGCACAGTAAGCATTTTACAAAATATATACTTTCACTGGGTGATTCGTTTTTTTGTCACACAGTATATGTATGTTAGTGTTGTACTTTACCGTTTGTCGCGTGATACTAGTCACATTGACGTAACTTCAGAAGCAAGTAGTGCGTGATTTTTATTAAAGCTATTAGTTGGGGGTTAATTTTAAATGGAGTGCAGAAACGAACATTTTCGACATATTTTACTATTTCATTTCCGTAAAGGAAAGAAAGCTGCTGGGGCTCACAAAAACATATGTGAAGTTTATGGTGCTAATTGCTTAACAGAGCGCACGTGTCAGAACTGGTATAAAAAATTCCGTTCTGGAGATTTTTCCCTCAAAGATGAGCAACGTTCTGGTCGGCCTACTGAAGTTGATGATGACCAAATCAAAGTCATAATTGAAGAGGATCGTCATATAACTGTTCGAGAGGTTGCGGAGAGGCTACATGTATCGCACACAACAATTGAAAAACATTTAAAATGTCTTGGGCTAGTTAAGAAGCTTGATATTTGGATACCTCACGAATTGAAAGAAATTCATTTAACACAAAGAATCAACTTTTGCGATATGCACCTTAGACGAAATGAAACCGACCCTTTCTTAAAAAGAATCATCACTGGTGATGAAAAATGGGTCCTGTACAGTAACATAGTTCGAAAACGATCATGGAGCAAACACGATAAACCAGCCCAAACCACATCGAAAGCTGAATTGCATCCAAAAAAGATCATGCTGTCAGTTTGGTGGGATTACAAACGTGTTGTGTTTTTTGAGCTGCTTCCAAGGAACCAAACGATCAATTCATCAGTGATGTTTACTGTCAACAATTAATAAAACTGGATGAAGCAATCAAAGAAAAACGGCCAGAATTGTCAAATCGGAAAGGTGTAGTTTTCCACCAAGATAATGCAAGGCCTCACACATTTTTGGCAACTCGTGGGAAACTATTGTAGCTTGGCTGGGAAGTGATGCCACATCCCCCATACAGCCCTGATCTAGCACCATCTGATTACCATTTATTTCGAAGTTTTCAGAATTCTTTGAATGGTAAAATTTTCACAAATGACGATGACCTTCACTCGCACCTGGTTCAGTTTTTGCTGATAAGGACCAGAAATTTTATGAGCGCGGAATCATGCAGCTGAAAGAAAGATGGCAAAAGGTCATTGAGCAAAATGGAAAATATATAATTGACTAAAAACTATTCTTTGAAAAAAAAAGTGTTTTATACTACAAAACCGAAAGTACTTAGTTACCAACCCAATAAATACGAGGCGTGCTTTTAAGTACGTTGGAAGAAAAAACCGCCGCTACATATCGTAGTCGCAATAATCTACGAACGAATACGCTTTTAGTGAATGATGTTATTTAGTTCAGTTTGTTAATATAAGTATTGGCAAGTACCCACTCGCATCCATAGGTTTTCAATTAAAATATATACACTTCACAACATCTTTCCATTGGTCGGATTCTGCACAATTTTTTTTTTTCATTTAAGTCAACTGAAGTATACTTGATTTGGAACACTTATTATAACTTGCCTTAAATACACTAGTTTCACTCCTAAACTCTTCGTCACATAGTGTTTGCTTTATATACAAAATAGTGAATAATGCAAATGATTATTGATGATAGATGGTAGATAGCCACGCAACTCTGCTTGAGATGGTAGCTTCCAGTTGGAATTGTATTTATGTCAGAATAATCGAAACTGTTCTTTATTCACTAAGTTAGCGGTAAATCGTATGTTGTGATCATTAAAAGTAAATCTAGCATGAATTCACTTCAAAAGTTTATCTCAAATTTTATGTATTATTGTAAAATCGTTATAAAATTAATAAATCGGAAAATTCACCGATATCACTGTGACATCCAATGGTCGTTTTTTTTCCTTCCGCACGTTCGGCATACTTAATAATTATTTATTTATATAAAATGTAAAGCGAATAACATCGCCATGTACCGATGCTAACTAATAGCACAATTATCTACAAACGCATTTAAGGAGATCAACAATTGACGGACATATTAGTTTCGCTAGTTAGAATTTGTCCATGTACAAAGGGTACTAGGAAAGTTTTGCAATATGACGCAACAATGAACCGTAGGAATTTGCTTGTTGCTGCATGTTGAGACATGTTCATACGTGCATAGTAGCCGCCGCGCCATGCCGATGGGCTCTGTTATTCATTAGCAGTGAAAGTGTAAAGTGCTTGTGATGGCATCGTGGTCACAAAATGATATAAGGGCAGTTTTGCGTTATAATTTCGTGCGTGGTTTAAACATACACCAATGCTTCGAAGAAATGACTTGCACTAGGTGATGTTTGTCCACATCGTACAACGATATTTAGGTGGTATAGAGAATTCCAAGGAGGAAAATTTAACTGTGGAGGATGCTGAGAGGCCGGGAAGGCCACGAACATCAGTTACGGAGGAAAGCGTTACTACTATGAGGAAAATACATGGCGAGGACAGGCGAGTGACCTACCAACAAATAGAGGGTACTTCAGGCCTAAATGCACCAGCAATTTGTTCGATTCTGCATGATCATTTGCACGTGAAGAAATTTTGTTCTCTCTGGGTGCTGTATCGAGTGACTGAAGAGCAGATGACATGACATGTGACTTGGTGCCGGGAAATGCTGAAAAAGTTTAATAAGGGACAATCTCGGTATGTGAACAACATCGTGACAGGTGACGTGACTTGGCTGTATTATTACGATGTGCCGACCAAAGCTCAAAACAAAGTTTAGTTCTCTGATGATGAGGACACACCCGTAGTTGTCAGAAAATCCCGATCTGTAAAGAAGAAAACGATAGCTATTTTTCAAATCGAGCGGAATTGTGGAACGGGTCGTTTTGGACACACAGAAGATAGTCACAGCTAAGTGGTATACTGAACAGTGCCTGCCTAAAGTTATTGGATCTATGAAGAACCTGCGGCCAAAGTCAAGAATGGGCACCTGGTTCCTCCATCACGATAATGCTCCAGCTCACCGCGCCAAAGCCTGCACCGAATATTTGACCACGACAGGATATAAACTTCTCGAGCGCCTTTCCCACAGCCCAAATCTTGCTCCCTGCGACTTTGCGCTGTTCCCGCCTGTGAAAATGAAGCTAAAAGGGAGGCGGTCTTCCGGTGATGAGGACCTTCTGCGGGCTTGGGACAACGAGTGTGCTTTTCTCCCTAGTGAAACTTGGCAGAACTGGTTTAAATTAAATAAACAAAGCTGTATTGCAAAACTTTCCCAGTGCCCTTTGTATGTAAAGCACATGGGTACATGTATTTTACATGGTGAGTTCTGACCTGTCGTACCGGGGCAAATCACAAACCTAATAATAAACTACTAAGATGCGGAGTATTATAAATTACACT
This sequence comes from Dermolepida albohirtum, assembly GCA_031893035.1. Lineage (NCBI taxonomy): Eukaryota > Metazoa > Arthropoda > Insecta > Coleoptera > Scarabaeidae > Dermolepida > Dermolepida albohirtum. Next base: position 137,870 of record JAVIWB010001574.1, on the reverse strand, counting down.
TTGACTCAACGTCAATTCAATACAAGTAAAGCAAGGACAATACGTGTTTAATTCAAGTATACTATTATACTTATTCAAGTAAAAGTGTATCTTATATGGAGTTAATAATCATTAAAAATAAGAATATCTATTTATGTATATTTCATTTCTTTAAATTAAAAAAATTCTTGTTTTAAGATTTTAATGATTAACTGAATATTATTATATATATATATATTAGCCATAGCAAAAAATATATCAAATAATTATAAAAGTATTCTGTAAGGTATTATACGCATTTAAAATTGCAAACTAAGAAACATATTGGTGCATTCATGAAATGTTTATACACTTCTTATTTTGCATTTGTAAATACATACACTACAGGCCATAAGTGAGGGATCACTTATCATAAATAACAAAACACTTGTATTTTAGACACATCCCTTAGACTTTTATCTGTTTTGGTGAGAATAATTGAAATAACAGTTGTAAATGTAATTCTGAGAAGGATTATTCGGATTATTATTATAAATTAGATAAATATATTTGTTTCTGAAAAATATTGTAAATCCTTTTAATAGTTTTATGGCGTCTATTTAACAGAAATATTTTATATACCCCGATAAATTTAATAGGGCTTACAACGCAATATTATTATAATGGTATTAGGAATTCATAGTAAATTATTTAGCAATTTAAAAATTAGTTTTCGTGCAGTATTTGTCCGAGTAAGTTGCAATACGAGTATTTGAGAACAGACGTAAAAGTAACTTATAAAAATGCCGAAAAGAAAGGAACTTGGCGCAGTAACTCGTAGTTCTATAATAACGCTACATGGTGAAAATTTTTCACTGCGGCAAATAGCCCAAAAGTTAAATTTATCTTATCACGTGGTGCAAGAAACAGTGAAACGATATTCACAAAGTGGATCATTACAACCAATAAAACGTTGCGGAAGGCCAAGGATAACTACCAGACAAGAGGATTTGCGCCTAAAAATACTATCAAAACGAAATAGGCGCCTCACAGCTCCTCAGTTTCGAGCAGAGCTGAATGAAGCCCGTCGAAAGCCGGTGTCACTGACTACTGTAAAACGACGTTTGACAAAGGCGGGATTACATTGGCGTATTGCAGATCGAAAACCATTATTGAATCCACGAAATCGTAAAAAACGGTTACAATGGGCCCAGGACCATCAATACTGGGACATGGAAATGTGGAAGCAGGTGTTATGGACAGATGAGTCAAAGTTCCAAGTGTTTGGTAGTAATCGACGAGTTTTCGTTCGAAGACAAGTGGGTGAAAGGATGTTACCCGAATGTGGTGTGCCAAGTGTTAAACACGGGGGAGGTTCTGTGCTTGTTTGGGGATCCTTTTCCTTTGATGGTGTCGGAGATTTGTACCGCATTGAAGGCATTTTAAAAAAAGAGCGGTACCTGAAGATTTTGGAGGAACATGCAATTCCGTCTGGATTAAGGTTAATTGGTGAAGGTTTTCACCTACAACAAGATAATGATCCCAAACACACTTCCCAACTTTGTAAAAACTATGTGAATCAAAAAGAGGAGGAAGGGGTGCTGATAAATATGATTTGGCCACCACAATCACCCGATCTCAACCCTATCGAATTACTGTGGAATGAATTAGATAGAAACGTGAGAGAAAGCTGTCCACAATCGCAGAAACAGCTTTGGAAGCAACTTACAAGGATGTGGAATAATTTACCAATGGATACGCTCCAGAAACTTGTATCGCGGTTGCCTAATATTTGTAAAGAAATCATTAAGCGCCGAGGTGGATACTTCGACGAAAGTCGAATATGATAAGAAACTACAGAATATGTTGAAATTATTTTATTTTATAGGAAAACTGTTCATTTGTCTCGTAGACATAGTTTTGTAGAAATATACGTTTTGTTTCACTAAGCGTGCATGTTTTTTTTAAATTTCATCTACTGATCCCTCACTTATGGCCTGTAGTGTATAGTACCTAAAGAATACTTTTATAATTCACCGGCATATTTTCTATTATATATAGCTAGATCTTCGTTCAAATCAATAAAACCTTAAAATGCGGTTGATATTATCATAATTTAAAGGAATGAACATAAATTGAAATAATTATTATTCTTATTTCTAATAATTATTAACTGTATAAGATACACCTTTATTGGTTGAAAAAATAGTATACTTGAATTATAGACGTATTGTTTCTACTTATCATAAATCCACTTATCTTTAAGATACACTTTTCTTAGCTAGAGTTAGTAAAACGAAATTAATGTATGTATAGATTAAAACAAGTGCATTTTTTACTCAACACATATTTCTGGGTTTAATAAAGCAAAAACCATTTAAACAAAAAATTAATTCTCGAAATATTCAGAGAAAGAAAATTGATCCAAGAAAATATTTCATTGCTTACATATGATAGTGGGAATCACTTGAAACAAGTAGTTCTCATTTATCTGCAGAAATTACTTCTGTGTGTGAATTGGGTATTTTTATAAATCTCTGTAGAAGTAAGTGTATATAAATATTCTTTTAAAATCGGTCAGGATGTTGTTTGTAGCAGTAGATTTATCACTTGAATCTAATTATATAAAACTCTCGTTGTCCCTTAAAATCATATATATACTGTAACATCCGCGAAAAAAAGTACTATTGTTTTATTCACTACTAGTCAATCAAAAGAAAATTTTTAAATTGTAAAAATTATAGGAATAGTTTTTATAAAATTTTTGAAATATTCTACAAATTCAAATAACATACATACATAATTAACGATATAGTTATGTTGGTATTAAATTATAATAAGAGTGCACATGTTTTAATATATTTTGAAAATTGATTACCAAAACTAATCTACTTCAGGCAAGAATTAAAGTAAACAAGTTACGATTTATTTTATTTATTATTAAATTAAACATTTTGAAAAACTTACTTCAATCATCATTATTCTATTTTTCCTTGAAAATTTCATGTAAAAGATTCTTCTATTCTTCTTTCGTTTAGTCTCAAATTTGCCGAGAAGCACGTGAGAAAGATCAATACCGTGAATAAACATCGAACACCAATAAATTCTAGTTAAAGAAATGAATAATTTATTTATAATCACAATGAGAATTTACTGAATAAAAAGAATATTGCACCAAATACTTTTAATCACACAACGTTATTTCGATAACATAGAGTAAAGAATGAACGCACTTGTGAGTATTCACGTCTGTTGTAATGTTCTCGAGGGTATGTGGCTGATGCCCGCCAACTGTTCGGGGGGTGCAAAGTGATGCGTATAATACAGTGCTTCCCGATATTATTCGCACAACTTTAATCACAAATCAATGACGATAAGCAGAGACTTCTTCCTAAGTATATTTGTAGATATACACGTACTACGCCTGTATTCGAATATTTACAAAAAAAATTTCTTCATCTTAGAAAAGTTTCTAATTTATGTATTTATTTCTTTCTTCATTCTACAACCATTTAATTATTAATTTTTGGTTTACTATCTCTTAGCGTTTCAGCCTTACTTACCTTAAAGGGGTACAATTTTTTTAATATTATTACTATAATTTTTATGCGATGCAGGTTACTTTTTATGAACATGATCCCATGTCCCAATATGATTTTTAAAAAACACAATTTTAAAGTAAAAACGTCTACTACATAATAAATGCAATTATAAAACTAAAAATTGTAGTACTTGAGAATGTAATAAACATACTACAAAACATTGGTAAAACACAATGTCCTTTTTTTATAATTTTGTAATTTTTCAAGACAGAAATAGTAATAAAACCGACACACCCAAAAATAGTAAACCAAGAATTAGTAATTTACTTATGCATTGTGATAACAATTGCAAAATACTTATGAAAAATAAATTTTTATTAAAAGAAACCAATTGCAATTTGCTGTAAGAGTGTATATTTAAAAGATTTTCTCTCTTTAAATTATTAATAGCAATAGCAGCTTAAAATTACGCGTATTATTTTACAATATCATTAGCTGAGCTGGTTCAAATTCTTAGTTTAAAATGTCACATAAAAATAACTGTACAAATATTTTATTTGAACAAATGTAACAATAACACAAAATTTTTAGTTTGTACTTGTTAAATGGGTAATGTAATAGATGGGGCAATAAGTATCACCCTATTGATCGATATATGCCTCAAGAACGCACGATAATTAACAACGCAACGTGAATAAATAAAATTCTCGGTTCTGGGGGACGGAAAATCCATGCATAATTCATGAAGCAGTATTCGCTCCAAAGTTACCGTATGGTGTGCAGGACTTGTCATACGGCACCAGCCAGCCAAATCTCCCGATTTGAGTGCCTCGGACTTCTTTCTCTGGGGAACATTTATAAGTGCGAATGAACATAATTAGTTAAAAACCAAATGAGTTTTCACTTTAAACAAAAGTTATAGCGAAAGTGATGGTTTTTGCCCCACCCTGTACATAAGTAGGTATATGTTAAATAAATCAAGCAGATTAATGTTAGATTGTGAGGTTGAACATTTTTTGAATTAATTTTGTATATAAAATTAAGAGCGACCATCTAAACTATTTGAAAACAAAACAAATAAGTTATTCCTAGAGATAAAAAAATAGATTTGGTTTGTAGAATTCCACGATCATTGCAGCAGTAGCTCTGGAAATGCTATTCACAAGAACATACGAAACTTCGACATAAGAGGAAGCAATACTATGAGCGGTTCTAGTCCAGAAACCAACAAGCACATTGAAAAGATGGAATTTTAAAAGAATGTAATTTAGCAACAATATATTACTTCACTATATCTGCTGCAACGGCAAGGTTTAAAAATGTAGGAGAGAAAGGATATTCTCGAACAAGCGCCCACTCCTCACGATGTGTTTTCTAGTGAATGATAGAAGGTTCCAAAACGAAGACTGATTCGAAACGTGATGAACTGGGTTGTTATATTAAAACGGGAGCGAATCAAGGAAATTCTATTACATAGAAAAATTTTTTAGCGATATCACATTTATTTTTTATTTCTATTACGGATGACACAAGTTCAAAGATGGATTTCTCGGCATAATGATATACATAATGAGAACGAGCCTCTAAATAATTTACTAAGGACAGGAAGGAAACCGCTATTAAATGAGAACTATATAAATAGGATTGTCTAGTTTTCTCTTGAACATTCTTTTTGCACATCAACAGATACAGAGACTAGGTTTACAAAATTGCTTAAATTATACCACTACGCTCTCCACAAAAATGAAATTCACAGAAAAAAAAACAGAATTGATAAAGGAGTATGTAAGATTTAGACTGAATTTTGTCCAACAAAACTTAAATCGTAACTGAGGTAATGGTCTCGACGAGAAAATTGTGTATCTGAAGATGCTACGAAAACAGTTTGGAGAAGGAAAGTGCAAGGTATAATCCGACATATAACCAAGAAATGGTCGCATCAGTTGCGGTTTTTGGAATGGATAGGAGCGGCTGGTCTTGGAGAAATTGTAGAGCTATCAGGAAAATTAAAGGGAGAAGAATACAGAGATATGTGGAAAAATATAGTTTTGCTTATTTCACGAGTATTTACCCAGACGATACCAATTACTTAGCACATAACAATAGTCCCATACATACGTCAATTTATTCACAAGTTTTTGGAAACTTCTATTAGTATTATTAGCATGTCAATGGTTTATAATTATGAAATAATGTACAAAAATTTGAATTTTCTAAACTGCTTTTTAAACAACGTGACTAAGATCTAGTTCTATTTTATAGTACGATGAAACTACCTTTGTAGCAAATAACATCAGCAGACGTAATAAATTTGTTTTAGTGATATTTGATGGAAAAATCATCAAATTTTCAGTCGGTCAAATGTAGTAAAGTGAGTTTCGATTTAGATTTTTTTCATAGAAGTACTACGAACTAAAATGCAAATATTTTATTTTTTTGATGTAAATCACAAGTTTGGAAGTTCGAAACCTAGATCTGACTAGTATTAAATATAAACAAATTCCATATTCCAAGTATTTGCATGTGTTAGTCATGGGAGCTAGATTTGTTGGTTGAAAAAATTAGATATTTGAATTTTTTAAAGCCCATTTTCCTTCAAAGTAATCTTCCCAAAATGGCTTATTTTACGATATTGCCCAAAAAGCAACATTACTTAAAGCTCAACTTTCGATATAATATATTGAGAAATACATTTGAAATTTCATGTTTTTTTTAAAAACAAATTAAATTAAATATTCGAATTTTCTAAAGCCCATTATCCTTCAGAGTAATCTTTTCAAAATTAGTAGAAAATTATAAAAACTACTTCAAGTCTACTCATTATTTATTTATTTTCACCAATTAAAAAAGTGTATCTTTATAGTTCTCAACTTTCATACCATTCTATTGTTAACTCATTCTCTTACCTTCAGTACAAATTAAAAGATAGCATATAACTTCTACACCATTATGGCTTTTCAGGTCATTGTTTCTGTCTAAGAAAGTCTGTCAAAGATGTAACAAATTTTTCGCAATATCATTTTCGGAGACGTTGAAAGTTTGGATGGACAATCTTTAACGTAAAATTTCAAAAATAAATTTTTATTTGAATGGGACTATATGGTTTCATTTGGTCAAATAAAACAAATTAACAACACAAAGCATTTGGCAGTATAATTTATTAATCATTATCAAAGGTCCTACAATATAATTAGAAAATAAATTGAAATATACGTAATTATTATTTCAAATTTAGATTATAATTATTATTGCCAAAGTTAAATGATCCTAAATAATATTTCGAATAAAGAAAAACAATATGAAGAGTATTTTATTGCTAAAAATCAGGAAAGTAAAATCATAGTAACCCTAGCGGAATGTTGAAATTGTTCTTCTGTTTTCGCATTTTCAATATATTTTTTAAACTAATTAATTGCATTTATCTGTTTTTTATAAAATTGAACGAAAAATGATTATGCTTCTTTTTTTAATTAAATTATCATCGTTTACGAAATAATTAAAAAAGTTATATTTATTTTCTACAGAAAATAAATATAGCTATCAAAATAATATATATATATATATATATATATATATATATATATATATATATACATATATAAATCCATGTATAAATAACTTCTACATTATTTGCTTAACTACTATTAACTACAGAAATAGTTATATAGTTATATTCATAAATATGCCCCGATGCTTTTAAAGTACGAAGTCGTTTTATCAGGGTTTTGCGATCGATATTGCATTCTAACCAGTTAAAACGTCAATATAGGGTTGTTTTTGAAGTCCTACAGTGTTTGTCAAAATATTTGTACTTTTACTTTAACAAATTTTTATATCAATTGTGAAAATATATTATTAGTGTCATTACTTTAATTCTAATAAAAAAATGAAGGTAAAAACCACGCTTTTATACCATGTTGTTTCAATTTTGATAGGCACAAATCAATTTATTTTGAAATTCATCATCGTTACTTTCATTCGATTACAGAATTGAGCAAATTTTTAAAATTGTTTTTGGCTTACTAACACTTCTTACAGCATGCGGCGATGAATATTTATTTTAATTACATTTTATCGTATAATGCAGTTATATTTTTCAATAAGAAGTTACTCTAAACAACATACAGCATTTAAATGAAGACTTTAATTTGTATTTGTAATACATAATCGCTCAGTAACTTCTCTAAAATGATACCATTTCGATTATTTAAAAATAGTTGGTATACTTTTGCTATTTGCAGAAGAATTAAGAATTTCACGATGATAATAAATTTAAAATAAAACTTTATATGTTATTTTTAATAATGTCATAATGAAAACTGAAACCCAATTTCATGAATTAGAAAAATTTGATTATGATATAGTTTATAGAAAGGCAAAGTATAATTCAAATGCAGTCGCGTTGTCCAAAGCCGAAATTCGTCCCTTAAATACACAATCCCTAATGGTAAATGTCAACTCGATGAATTATTAAACAAAACAACCGATACACGATTGTCAACTGAAGAAATCGAAGAAATTTTAGGGGAATTGGATGAAGAAAATGATCTTCTACATACAGTAAATTCAAATATAGAAGATCCCTGTGCACCGCTCAATAGCATTTCAATACAAGAAGCTATTAACAATAAAAAATATCAAACTCACGTAAAAACTGTACGTAGACCCGCAACCGGAAAAATTCACAATTAAAGATGGAGAAACAATATACTATCTCCAAGTAACAAAAAAATAATTCAAAATTAATACAAAATTTTACAAAAGAATACTTGCGCCTAATCATAAGCATTACATAGTATTTGACACAGAATAAATGTATAAACAATTCTGTATAGAATATACATTTGGGGAAGCAAGGACCCGAAATTATACGATATACAAAAGAATTACTTACAATAGAAGATAAAAAAGAACAAAAACAATTAATAAAGCAACATCACGAAGGAAAAAGTAACCACAGAGGTGTGAATGAAACTATTTAATTTCTACAAAGGCATTATTACTGGAGAAATATGGATATACAGGTAAACAGTTACATTAACAAATGTGAAATATGTAAAAGAGCAAAGTACGATAGAAATCCTGCTTAATTTCCCTTAAATTTAACAGAAACTTATGAAAGATCATTTGAAAAAATGTAATTGACACATTTTCAGTACAAAATTACGACTTCTTAACAATTGTAGACGCATTTACGAAGGTGGAACAAGCCTATTATATAAAAGGTAAAACAGCTGTTGAACAAATGAATAAATTATTAAAATTCTTTATGCATTATGGTATTCCCATATCCATTACAATGGAGAGTGGTAGCGAGTTTGTTAATAGAACAATTCAAACCCTACTACATAATAACAAAATTCACATCCATACAATCGTACCTCTCGATCAAACGCAATAGTAGAGCGCTTTCATGGCATGGCACACTACTAAAACATTTACGAATCTTAACACAAGAAGAAAATGATCCAATTACAAATTTTCTGAAATATGCTATTATAGCACGCAATATTACCATACATGCCACTACAAAACACATACCATTAGAATTTTTTTTGGCTGTATCGCAAATCTAGATCCCTTTGATTTGCATTACGAAACCGAATTTGATGAACATTATAGTGAACTTCATAAAGAACGAATTAAGCATCTTTATGATAAAATTAAAGACAAAACTAAAATTAAAAACAAGCAATAATACCGAATAGAAACAAAAAACTTCCTCAATCACCATTTGAAATTGGCCAACATGTTTATTTAAAAACATCAAAACGAAGTAAATTAGCAAATAAATACACACAGGGCCACATGAATTAATCGAAATCTGATAAAGTTATATATGTATATCAAAGGAATCTTAAAACGCAATTGGAAAAAATAGTAAATACAAATCGATTAAATAGACCACCTGTTGTAGGTGCCTCATCCACACTGAATTGATGGACAAAGCATTAGAAGTAGAAATTCATGAAATCAAAGATAACCCGAGATTATTATCATATAAATCAGGCATTGCCAAGCCCAAAACCAACACTTGGACATTAGATAAGGACATTCATTTAGAAGACGTAATTAAATAATATGAAGCATTATGTGAAGCTACCACTAATCTAAATCAATTGTTTTATAAAAGTTAAACAGAAAAATGGTACATAACGGAAATGCATAACTTTCACTGCATAATTACATATTTAAGACAAAAAATAGAAACTTAATCGAACGAATAATTGCAAAACACAAAGTTCAAAAACGAGGTATTGTAAATGGACTGAGAACTGCAATAAAATTTACTATTGGAAACATGAACCAAAAAGACGCAGAGAAAATTAACTCTGTTAATTACAAGAATCATATAAATATAGCGCGAGATACTGCAAGAATCTATAACATTAACAAAACACGTAACTACTTCATTCGAGAGTTCGATAGCAAATTTAAGACAGAATAGTTCGAATCGGCGGAATGACCATGAACTCCGAGAAATATTTGTTATGTTATTCTATCTGCAATATATTCACAATTAACTAACAGCCTAATGATATAGCCAAAATATTATCTAATATCAGATCATCCTTAGTATTCGCTAGATTAAGTACAATGCATCTTTCCGTAATAGAGACACATTTATTTCAAGACGTCCTTTCAGTAACTGATCATCAATCATTACTTTGAATTAAACTCTCGATGGACAACATAATGATACTAGAATCATTAATAAACAACAAAATATGAATATTGTCTTCATTCTTGAAGTACCACTAGTTTTGAGAACTATCTATAATATTTATCACATATTCACTTCCAATAAGGAATAAAAACATATCAGAAATCATAATTCCGTCAACTCACTATATGCTTAATGATAAACAATACTTCCAAATGAATTTATATGCGAAAATGCAAATTAAATACCAATAACTGATGATAGTTCGTGTGCAAATTGTAACATTATCAAACAATTATAAAAATTGTAAAGAAGTAGCAATAATCTTAAATGATGTAAAAGAAATTGAGAATAACCATTGGATTATTATATCAGGTAATCAGATTAAAATGTCAATTTCCTGCAGTGATAATCAGTATGCAAAACAAATTAAAAATTCAAATATTGTTTATATTCCGTCAAAATACATATGCTTATGTTAATGGTATAATCATAATAACTCCATATAAAACTAGAAATAGTATGTGTAAACCATATAATTTTGAATACAATATTGAACTAAAAAGTATCACTGAAACTGAGTTAAATTCGTTAAATATAAAATCCATAGGGTTAAGAAGAAATAAAGATTTAATCAATCAATTTGATAAATTAGAAAGGAATAGTAAAAATGAAGGAATAGCTGTTAAGCAACAAAACCAGTATTTGAACTAAAATTTTCTGTTGTATACTTGTAATTATTTGTAATGTAATTACAAAATTGATGAAACACAAGAAACCTGTTAATGTAAAATGTTTTAAAACTAAGTCGAAAAGTAAATGTAATTCGCAAAATTTAACTGATTCACTGTGAAAAATTTGATCTCCGATGGGAGATGTTATGTTTTACACCATATTCGTTATGATACAAAGTAACAATTGTTCTAAGAAATGTCCGTGACATAATGTATGTATTCTAGTAGATAAAACTTTTGGTCTTGTTTAGAAATAAGATGAAATATAGTATATATATATATATGTAGACCTTGGTAAGAAATAAATGTCTTTTTAAGAAATTGATTTTTATTTCAAAAAATCTGTTCTGTCATATTTTTTCGGCTGCTTGAATGGAATTTTATTTACATTATTTAAAATTATGAAGAATACAATAACTTTTCAGTGAGAACGGCAAGAAATATAACTACAAATATGTTGTTTTCCTTACTTATTTTATTTAAGTAAAATTAAATGCATAAAGAATTTTGTTGTAAGGAGAGAAAATTTTCTTTTTAAAATGGAGAGATGCTAGTCATACTTCTCAACAACATTTTCATGAAATGTTAACTAATTGGATTTTAAATTTGCGGACACTGTATTTGCATAAACACTTTGTGTAAAATTTTGCATTGCTCGGCTTACATTTTTTCTTAACAGTTAAAGTAATGAGTAGTCCGAGAAAGTATAAACATGTGAAGTGTACAGAAGAAGAGAAATAACTAATAAGTGCCAAGCCAAAATAAAAGTTCATAGCAAAATAAAATGTAAGCGAAAAAATGCGCACATTGGCAAGAAATATCAATATCAGCAGCTATAGATATAATACAATATTAAAACAATATTGTAGCTTAGGTTGAATATACATATATAAAAATATATATTAATCGTTTTAACTTGAAAACAAAACTTAAAAGCTAACTTTTGTTTAAAATGTTATTGTGGTTATTCTTATAGATTAGAGTTTCTTTCTTGAAACTATTTTATTTGTAATAATTACTATTAGTATAACGTTTCGCCACATGTACGCACTTTTAATTACAGAAATGTATTTTTAAACTGTCAAAAGGATTGCTTTTAAATCAATTCTATTACCATTAATCTCGATATGCGTAAGTGAAACATAATATTTATTTTCACACTATTGCGCACATGGGTGCACAACTAGTCCACCATTTGAATACTAAATTTTGCTTAATCCAGTCCTTCTTCGTGTCTTTGTTTACATTTTATGGACGTATATTGGGCAAGTTAAAAATTTCAATAAGAATTTCTAAATACCATTGAAATGCAAACATATACAGTTTATTTAAATGAAAGCAACTTTGTATAAAATTTAATAAACGTCACGATTTTCGCAAAATCCTTATGTCTGATTGATACATAAATTAACTTTAATAAACAGAAGTAACTATTTCATATAAAATTAAATTAAGTCTACATAACCGGTATTATATTTGTAAAATTGAATAGTACGCTTACTATAGTTAAAACAGTTGTAATAGTGAAAATTACTCGTTTGTCTTGTCACAAAACACCTCAAAATTGAAAATGTTTTAGATAGAAATATCGCTTAACTTAAGAGCCTACATACATATTGTCAAGAAACATAGCGGACAACGTGCGCAACCTACCAAAACGACACAAAACATTTGAGAAAGTGTCCATTCTAGAACAAGAACATTCGTGACTCGCTGGACCTATACAAAGGGTGCTAAGAAAGTTTTGCAATATGAAGCAACAATGAAGCGTCGGAAGCTGCTTGTTGCTGCATGTTGAGACATGTTCATACGTGCATAGTAGCCGCCGCGCCATGCCGATGGGTTCAGTTATTCATTAGTAGTGAGAGTGTAAAGTGCTTGCGATGGCATCGTGGTCACGAAATGAGATAAGGGCAGTTTTGCGTTATAATTTCGTGCGTGGTTTAAACACAGACCAGTGCTTCCAAGAAATGACTCTTACACTAGGTGATGTTTGTCCACATCGCACAGTGATATTCAGGTGGTATAGAGAATTCCAAAGGGTAAATTTAACTGTGGAGGAAGCTGAGAGGCCGGTAAGACCACGAACGTCAGTTACGGAGGAAAACATTACTACTGTGAGGAAAATGCTTGGCGAGGACATGCAAGTGACCTACCAACAGATAGAGGGTACTTCAGGCCTAAATGCACTAGCAATTCGTTCGATTCTGCACGATCATTTGCACGTGAAGAAACTTTGTTCTCTCTGGGTGCCGCATCGACTGACTGAAGAGCAGATTACACGACGTGTGACTTGGTACCGGGAGATGCTAAAAAAAAGTTTAATAAGGACCAATCTCGGTATGTGAACAACATCGTGACAGGTAACGCGACTTGGTTGTACTATTGCGATGTGCCGACCAAAGCTCAAAACAAAGTTTGGGTCTTTGATGATGAGGACACACCCGTAGTTGTCAGAAAATCCCGATCTGTAAAGAAGAAAATGATAGCTGTATTTTTGAAATCGAGTGCAATTTTGGAACGCGTCGTTTTGGACACACGGAAGACAGGCACTGCTTGTGTATACTGTGCTACTAAGTGGTATACTGAACAGTGCCTGCCTAAAGCCATTGGATCTATGAAGAATCTGCGGCCAAAGTCAAGAATTGACACCTGATTCCTCCATCACGATAATGCTCCAGCTCACCGCGCCAAAGCCTGCACTGAATATTTGACCACAACAGGATTGAAACTTCTCGAGCACCCACCCTACAGTCCAGATCTTGCTCCCTGCGACTTTGCGCTGTTCCCGCATGTGAAAATGAAACTAAAAGGGAAGTGGTTTTCCAGTGATGAAGACCTTCTGCGGGCTTGGACAACGAGTGTGCTTTACTCCCTAGTGAAACTCGGCAGAATTGGTTTAAAGATTGTGTATTGAGTGTAGAAGAAATTACTTTGAGAAAATTAAATAAACATGGCTGTATTGCAAGACTTTCCTAGTACCCTTTGTATATAAACGATCGGGGTTGTGAGGAATTGGTGAATATTTACATTAGTAATCAGTGTTAATTAACGAAACATGTAATTAGCATTGTCATTATTGTCATTGTGATTATTAATCAGAGTTAATTAATTAAAAACTAGATGATTTTATTTAAAAAAATACTTTAAAAATATAATTATTATATTTATTATAAAAATATATAAAAACGATCTGATCTAGAATGTATGGTCGTCGTAAATTAATAAAATAGACAATTTATTCGTCTCGTGGAAAGAATTGTTTTTCAGTTCTGGTTAGAAAATTAATTACTGGACACAAAGCTCGGAGTTGTACATACGTACATATATATATATATCATATATATACATATATATATATATATATATATATATATATATATATATATATATATATATGGATTGATATATAATAATAGTCACGGCATTGTAGTATATTAAAAAACCTAAATATAAATGGTTCTACTTCGAAAAACTATTACTATTATAAACAATTATATTGCCTTTATGTAAAATGTAAATTCATTTTATATATACAAAATTCTTCTACAACGGAAAAATTATGTATACTACGAAGTTTCTTAGAAATAAATTGATGTAGTAAATATTATGAGGAACATTTGAAACAAAGTATTTTTCTGAAAATCATCATTAGGGTATCATTATGTCCAGTGCACGTCCTCTCTGTGACGAAATTTGCTCTAAACTTTTCTGAAGAAGTTCACGTGACTCTTTTGCCATTGCTTGCCAAATTTTCTTATTTCCACAATGGTACATGTATGAAAGATTCAGTGGACTCTAAAGGCACTCCGACATGAGATATGTGTCACCCGAAATATGAAACTACAAGAAGAAAGTGACTATTTACTGAATCGATGCCATAACGCTATTATGAGTGCGTAAATAATGCGGAAGGGTAAACATAATGTTGATAAAAAACGTAAGAAGCCTTGTAAACTATTTGTCATTTATTTCTTACCACCACCAAGTATTACAATTTCAATTGTCATATATACCAACATAAATGTATCAATGTTTTAGAATTAAAGAAGCAAATATTGAAAACGAATTATCCTAAAAGTGACTGACCAGAACAGTTAGCGAAACTTATTTTGTATTATCCGTGTATCTTATGCACTTGCATTTTTAGTACCATTATTAAAAAGTTCGATATTATTTAAATTCTATATTATTGTAAATGATGATTATAGTGCACAAAAAAATTCAGGTAATTGATTTAAGAAATAGATTCGTGACAGGAACGTCCTACCACAGTTTTATATTAGATGGTTTTTATGACTATCCTTATCTATAACTGTGCCAATATCTGTTCATTTTACCTTGCCATTGCCGATGAACTTGAGAATATATTTTTGTGAATCACGTACACTAGTAAAAAGTCAATATCTCTATTGTAAACTTTGCTAGAATAAATTCTATATAACACAATCTTAATTTGAATTAAATTTACCATTTAACTCAATTAAATATACCATATGATAAAAAAAACAAATCACCCAGTAAAAGCATTTACTTTTAACAAAATTCTGTACAGAAAAAACGATATTGCTCCCCTCTTCATTTCAATCTGGCCACAGACTACACCATTACAATCTAACGGCACGATGCCGACTAGTGAGTTATTATTGTATGTATTTGACGGTAGGAAATCAGCCTAAACGAACTTATACGGTGATATACTAATTGTTATTCTATGGCTTATTTCTGTCGAAAAACAATTCCGGTAGACCTTGAGGTGTTATGCCGATATTTAAGGGCAATATTAGTCTCATATCTTCCCGCTTGGTGGTTCTTCTAGGTCGTCCACAGTCTCTCATAATGTTTCCTACGTTCTTGAGACAAATCTCTTCAACAACTGTAATATTTCATGGTATGAACCTAACGATTTCACGAAATGCAATAAGCACGTCCTGTAGTCCAACGATACGATCTCTTTCGAAATCGCTTAGCTAGCAATAAGTTGATTGTTTGCGTAATTTTAATACATTAATTCAATATTATTAAATTTATTGTATGAGGATGATTTGGAGGAAAATGAGACTCAAGTACCAGCACTATCTTTCGGAAAAACATATCAATGGTGACAGATGAAATTTGTTTAGTTTTTTGGTATCTGATTTGAAAGTTGAGCAGTGTGAATAAAGTCTCTAAACGAAAATCCTAAAATCTATAAGCTACCAATTCATGATGTAATCCATTATCTATTTTATGGAGAACTTAACACATCTAAAATTTTAACTAATGTGCAACAAACTTTGGTTAATAATGCTCCTTCAATAGTCACAGTTTGTCGCTTGGTTACGCAACTTAAACGTGGCGACACGCCCATCGAAAATAGTATGCAACCACAATTATCAAAAAATACGATCAAAGAATTGATGTCAAGTAAATTGATAGCATTGTGAAAATATTGATTCAATGCGTACATCACATTTTTCCTGTAGAATTGTGCACGTTCAAGCTGTCAACAGTTAATTTTAAATTGTGATCAAAACATGTGAATGTCAAACAGTAATTTGAAGTTATTTATAAAGAACTAAATGATTTCTTAAGAATATTTTGCTACGTCCCTTTCTATACTAAAGCCTAATGTAGATCGTAGCACCACAAGTCCGCATTGCTTACCTTAATAAAAAAAAACTTACGATTCTTTGCTACTCCTAAGAGGGAACTATTCAGTGAATTCGGAGAGTAGGTGAGTTCCTAGACAAACGTTCTTGCCAGCGTATTTAACCCTAGATGTATCCCTGCATGTTGAAGCACATGGATCCCCCAATACATGCAAATGACAAAATAACAAATGTTGGGTAATATGAAAAAATAAAATAAAACGCCAGGATGGGAAGAAAACTCATAACCAAATGTTAACAGTAAACTCATTTATTAACAAGAATACCGATCTTGTGAACAATTACTCTCGAGTACACCAGGATTAAATGATCAACCCTGGTATACGAGATCTCCGAGTTACTAATCAAATTTTACTAATAAATAATCAATATAGAAAAAAGGACGATTATGGTAACTAAGATAGCAAAGTTATTTGAATAAATTACATCTAATTATCAAGTTTGAAAGAATAATACTTGTATCTCAGATGTTAAAGTTATTTGCATAAATACCAGCTGATTGTTTATATCAAATAAATGATTAACTGCGTAAATGCCAGTAATATTAAATGAAGGTTACTGGTTTTTCAGTCCTAAAGTTATTGGTGTAAATACCTGCCAATTACAAAAATTACAAAAGGCTGCCTGCATTAGAAACTCCACATAATATAGGAAATATATTCACTAGCAAAATAATTAGTGACAAAATAGGGCTATTCCAGTAAGTAGATCGCTAAAAATTCTAAGCTAATTATTTTCAAAATATCTTAAATAACTTTTTAGTCGATAAACAATATGCTGGACTGGATACGTATGCAGTTTACATTGTTTATTGACTGAAGGTCCAATCACTGAATATAATGTATACTAAACGATCTACTACTAATGACCCTGATCTTACTAATCAACTAAAAACTTTGACAATATGGACCGTTGACTCCAACAAAACTTGAATTAATTACTGATAAAATAAGCTTATAACTACTGAAATGTACAGACAGCAAGTAACAATAACTTCTCTACCTTGGCCCCCACGAGGATGTTGCAAGGTAGTCCGGAGGGTGTTCGAGACACTAATAGCTTGTGACGACTACAGCTGTAAGTGTCTCGATACAGGCTGGAAGAGCTTCACGGGGCGATGTAGCTCCTAATATAAAAGGTAAAGTTTCTCAAACTAACACAGCTTGGTGTGGTGTTACTGTTGTAAAAGGAAATTTTATACGAGCGTAACACAAAATAGGGTCAATGGATCCACCCATGGTTTCCACTAATAAACTAATCCAACGTCGAAATTAAATTTAGGTATTACGAGGTCCGACTATAGTCGAGGGAGTAAGCGTTTCACACACTAAGGCAACTCGGAAGTGTGTTCTCCAATGATCCTTTAATTTAACTAAAAAAAAAAAAAACAGAAAAAGCACAATAAAATGGCGTATTTCCGGTCCCATGTATTCCTTTTTAAAAGACAATTAATTCGTGAAATTCGACAACAAGGTAGGCCGAGTTCGTAGACGGTATGGAATCTGTAATTAACATATAATTAAAGGAAATAACAACGACGGAGGAAATCATCATTACCTTAACTTAGTTAAAAACCGGACTTACGGTATCACTAACGAGATGGCCCTAGTGACATCGCATAGGAAAGATAAAAATGACTTAAGCCAATTTTAATTAATGAATTACAAAACAAAGAGCCGTTTCCATTAGAAACTCGACAGCAGGACCGTAATGGGTCAAATTAAATTTGATGGAAATTGCGCTTTTAGAAATTCCGATAAATCGATTGATGATTGAAAAAATAAGCATGTAACAACCTGTTACGGTAAACCTGGCCTTATTACCTAGCTACGTTCCTGAATTTAAAAAAAATTTCTGCCTATCTTACAAAGAGCCAAACCGCCATACTCTATTAGAAAAATTGAAAAAAGATTTCTGAAAAATGAAATTATTTTTCAGAAATCTTTTTTCATGGTCCATTTAATAATGACAATGCCCCTTTTCGCCCAGTCATGTTATTTGTGAAAAATTAGATTAATTTAAATTTAAGACTGACCCTCGTTCACCCTCATTAAATTCAAGTGACTTCCATTTATTCCCAAACAAACTTTTCTTTGCCTGAAAAAAATTTCGGTCGGTTGAAGAACTGCAGTGACGGAGTGGTATTTTTAGAGTATTGAGTAAGACCACTACAAGAAGTGGAAGAAATGGTACAATGGTACTTCAGTATCGATGATCCAAATATGTAGAAGTTGAAAGGGAATATATTGAAAAATAACTTAATATTCTAACTTATTTGTTTGATTTAAATTCTCACGTCCTGTAAAATCATCCTCGTATAAAGGATAATGAATATTTTTAATAATAATAATAATTTTTTGGAAATGCCCAACAGGTATAAACTCAAAAATGGGCAAAAAGGAATAACAGTGAGGTTACAATAAAAGTACGATAGTAATACAAAATTTCGGTTTAGATTCAAATTCCACACTGAATACACCACAGCGAGGGTTAACATTTTGTTAAAGGCGCCTCCCAAAATGTTGGTCGAGGCATTCAACAAGAAAATGGATACTCGACAGTACATCTGGTGTGTCAACCCTGCCAGTAAACTTGATGGTCTTTGTCCTTTCAGGGAGAGAAACGATGTCGTGTCGCTCAAGCAGGTCGGTACAATCGGTTCCACGGACAAGATATCAACCATTACGCTTAAAGGATAGATACTTCAAGAATTTACGATGGATTCGTTCTAATAAGCGAGTCTGAACGCTATAGACAGCGTACTATGCTATGGATGCATATGCTACCTTGGAAATGATATCAGCAAAGAAAATAGTTTCAATATTTTTATATCCGCATGTGTGAAAAATAAATAGAAGAGATCTAGAAGGCGCTGCTGTCACCTCAAGAACATGATTAGATAAAGTAAATTTCTTGTCAAATGTTACACCTAGGTCTTTTACCGAGGACGTACGAGAAATTACAAAACCGTTAATAAAGCAACAAAACTCAATTAGAGAAATCTCTCTAGAATAAGACACAAGGAAGCGTTTATAATTTAACTTAAGGTTATTGGACAAGCAGCAGTTATAAGTTTTGTTGACACTAGTTTGCAATAAGTCACCATCAAACAATAAGTTAATTCTGTGAAAAATTTTAATGTCACCGGCATATGCTAAGACAAAGCAATCGATAGGCTTAACCAGGTCATCAATAAATATATTATTAGATCCATGCGGTACACCCGAACTGGAACAGAAAATCCGATACCTAAATCCACTGTGGTGAACATAATTGTTTCTATTAGTTAAATAGGATTGGAACAGTTACAGCAAGGATCTACAGAGGTCAACGGAACTCAATTTAAGCAGAGATGCGATGATCAATCAGATCAAATACGCGGGAAAAGTCACTACAAATAATGTCCAATTGACCGCCAGCATCGAGCGACTGAGCTATTTCCTGCGACATCAAAATAGTAAACCTTTGAGACATAAATCCATACTGTGCAACAGAAAGATGTAGTCTAGTGCCAGACGAAACATACCTATAAATCAGCATTTCGAGCACTTTAACGAAAGTGAATCTAACAACAAGAAGGTCTATAATTGTGAATGTCAGTAGTCGCGTTTTTTAAAGATAGGAGATATCATGGCAATCTTCCAGATATTGACGAACAAGGACGTGAGGATGGCAAGGTTAAAAATGTTACTTAAGGGATCAGCTAGAACATGGGCAAAATCCCTCATCGGAAATCTGGGAATGCCATCATCACCAGCGGTTAAGCTGTTCTTCAACCTCCTAATGGATTACCTCAGCTGAAGAAATAAATGGTAAAAATAAAGATGGCAAATTAAATGGCATGTCAGGCAGAGCAGAGTCAGCAAATTTAGGAAGGAAAACGTTGGAAAAAACTGCGGCGAATGCGTTAATTCACGCTGGATCGCTGTACTCCCTGACAGAGTCGTGAAGCGTACCAGGATTTATGAAAACACCCTTTCTTGGTGCGAACAAACTGCCAAAATGATTGTGGATATGCGATAAGGTTTGCTTCAGTCCTACGAATGTTTGATTTCAAAGCCAACTCGATGTTCGCCTTGACAAATCGTCGCAGTCTCTGGAACTCTAGTTTGTAACAGCCATTGAACAGTGGATTTCCGTTTTTTGTGATAATACAACTTCACATTCAACTCTTTTCTAATTGTAGGAAAGAACCCAGGAGGATGATGATGTTTGAAATTTGAACGAGGTTTAGGGGCAGAACAATTCCAACTACCATATATTTTGCAATAAAAAACCCAAAGAGCTTCGTCAACGTTATCAGTTATCAAGGAAGGACCAATCTGTTGTAGAAAAATCAAAGTAGAGTATGTGAATATTATATCTGACGGTGTTACTGGAAGGGAAAGTAGTTAGTTTGAAGAACTTTGCATTAGGTATAGCAATGTCTAAAGCAGGGTGATGAATATTCTCAGCAATAAGCGGTAATGAGTCGTGTAAAACCTCAATATTGCTCGCAAAATTTGATCAAACCAAATCAAGTGTCCTCTCATTCGCATTTACGACATTGTTAAATTTTCACAGGCCCAAGGAATTTATAAATGCCAAAAACAAATTAAGTTTAGTTTAAACTAGGACTAAGTAACTATAAAACTGAGCCTCAACAGTAATCTTGGTGATCGATAGATCAATCAAAGGTGGAACCATAAATGTTAGTATCAACAACTTCATAAGTAATACTCCTTAAAAAAGCGATAATAACACCGCCCTCCAAATATTTGCCAGTAGCAAGTGAGTCCCGATTATGTTCAATAACAGAGTATAATGAAAAAAGTAATTCAGCGCTAGATATCAAATCACAAAAGAGGTCTTGAGGAGCAGTAGAATATCAAACGAAGAAGAGTAACTAGCAGTAAGCAACGTATAAGTCTTACTACGAAGACCACAAACATTCTGATAATAGATATTAAGAGGAGAACATCTGTTGGGCTTATTTAGTTTAAAGTAGAAATTACTCGATGGACACCATGAACGAACTTGATTCGGAGATTACTCTCACCGCTGTTCTTGCGCTTCATGAGTTCATCTTTAACGCTCTTATAAAGTTTCTGTTGGAATAGTGCAGGTTTTTTAAATTCTAAAATTTGTGGGCAGTCTATCACTGTACCAAGTATTATACAGTCATTTCAATGGGCGAATACTAAATGAAATATACTT
Source organism: Dermolepida albohirtum (assembly GCA_031893035.1). NCBI lineage: Eukaryota > Metazoa > Arthropoda > Insecta > Coleoptera > Scarabaeidae > Dermolepida > Dermolepida albohirtum. Next base: position 116,125 of record JAVIWB010001574.1, on the reverse strand, counting down.
TCTAGGTTACGGTCTTTATTTTTAAGTTTTATTGAGTTATTAGAATATTAACCTTATTTAAAATATACAATTTATTTATCTGTAATTCATTTTAATTTCTGTTTCTCTTAATCATATTTATCTTTTTCAAACAGGTGGCCATTTTAATATTACATTAAAGAAACTGTAGTATCCTATTTAAAAAATATATCCATACGTATAAGCACATTCCTAGTATGTTATGAAAAACTTGGGTTTTAAACATGTACAATAAGTAATATCAAAACAAAAGTTTCTTCTAATTATTTATGGACAAATGCTGAAAAACTTCTGATAGTTAGGGAAGATACGTAATTAATGTTATAGCTGATATCTTAAATTAACGAACCACTAATGCGCCTTACCTAATAGCAACAAAAATAGTAAAAATAGTAACAAAGTAACAAACCCCTTACCACATCAATGTTCGTATTTTGTATACGTATGTCGATAACTAAGTTGTCATTATCAACAGATAATTAATCATAGTGTCGCACCTGGATCCGCGGTAAAACTCGCACAGAATAATACCGCACAACCACCAAACAGACACTGATCTGTTTCACACAGTTTAATATATTTGCTAGTCTTATAACTACCACTTATCTTAACATAGATAAGAGTCCTTAACGGATCCTTATCTGTATTTAACATAGTTTTTGTTTTATGCAATAAATACACTTTCATAGCTATCTAATTCACGGCAATTATTTATATTTTTGTTTAAATGTAGACAATCCGCGGTTACAATATTATTTACTAGCTCAAAATAAGTGCGGAGAGAGGGAGGGGTTCCCTGTTAATACGCTGTACGAGGGTAGTTTGACAAGTAGTGAGAATGGAAAAGAAAAACGAATTTTTTAAATACAAAATAATTTTTATTTTTCAATATATTCTCCTAAAGGAGCAATACATTTACTCCAACGGTGCTCCAATGCCCTTATGCCATCTCTAAAATGGTATCCCGGAACGCTTACAAAATACTCATTTACGAAGATGATAAGCTCGCCGTTAGACGAAAGTTTCTTTCCACCTAGTGCTGTTTTCAATTTTGGAAAAAGGTGGAAGTCGGAATTGGAAATGCAACTCGTGGATTTTGGACATCGCAACTGTGCTGGTATGCGAGGGAGCGTTGTCTTGGAGAAACAAAATCTTCTTCTTTGCCATTCCTGGCCGTTTAGCACGAATCTCAACATTTAATTTTTGTAGAAGTTCTGCATAATATTATCCGTTTATTGTGGCACCTTTCTGAAGGTAATCAATGAGCAAAATGCCCTTTGAATCCCAAAAAATTGAAGCCATCACCTTGTTTGCCGATAAAGTGGTTTTCGCTTTCTTTGGAGGTGCAGAACCACGTTCTAACCATTATTTCGACTGTTGTTTAGTTTCGGATGTACTGTAGTGTATCCAAGTTTCATCGCAAGTAACAAATCGCCTACAAAAACCAACCGGATTCCGCTTATAAGGGTCCAAACACTCATTGGAAATGCGCAAACGAGTGAACTTTTGATCAGTCGTAAGCAATCGCGGCACCCATCTTGCCGAAAGCTTGGAAAGGCCCAATTCTTTCGTTAAAATGTGGTGTACGCGTTCTGTTGAAATGTTTACCATGTCTGCTATCTCTCTCATTCTGAGTCGTCGATCTTGCGTAATAATATTATGGATTTTTATAATCATTTCCGTAGAAGTCACGATTTTGGGTGCTCCAGAGTGCGCTTCATCAACACAGCTTATTCTACCACGTTTAAATTCATTTACCCATCTAGTTATTGTGGCGGATGATGGAGCAGATTCACCGAATGTTTCCCGTAACTCATCTTTTATTTCGGTAGCTTTGATACCCTTAATTACGAAGTATTTAATCACCGCAAGATACTCTGCTTTTTCCATTTTAACAAAACGACGTGTTGCTCTCTTTTTCAATCAGCTGTCAAAAATAAACTAATCAACCGATTTATCTAAATATCGGAATGTAAACATATAAATAGGCAACCTAAATTACAGTGCATCCTCGTAATAGGACGCCGCAATATTGTAACCCTATAAGTATAATAAAATAATAGTAATACGAACGTCTTATTCCAGGTTCAATATTCCAATGACCTTGAATCTGATCCAATTACTACCCCTTGAGCGTGCTGTTCAAGCTCTATCCTCTTAATAAGAGATAGATAAGATTCTTACATTCACATTAGAACTTAGAACCCTCTGGGCGGTTTTATTTTTTTTTTTTTGGGTTAATCAACTGGATCTAAGATCGTCGCTTTGACAGAATAGCCAACAAAATCCTTCTAGAATTTCTCGAACACCACGTGGTAGTGTTTTTGTTTCACCAACCTGCTCAATTGGCCTTCGCTATAAAGTCAATAAAACACTTAATCCAGATTTTTCAAATCCAGGTTGATAGAAATGCAATAAAGTATTTCCAATATAATAAGCTCGATTATAAATTCTAAGTTAGGACTTTTAAAAGGCGTAAAATCGGAAAACTTGTAATCGCATAAAAAGTGAACGTTGGAAAGAAGAAGAAACTCGAGTGCTGTCTTCTTTTATGAACACAGACACAGCAAAAAGTGAATGCTAAGATTATGGCCAGATATTTACAAAACTAACGGGAAAAATTTCAATCAATACAAAGATAATAATTACATAATTTGATTAATTAAATTCTGTTAAACAAAATTAAAGTTTCGATGGGATCTGTAATAAAAGTATTAAAGTCGGTCGTATTGATTATGAACTGCGGCGGACAGATACAAGGGGACGCTAAGCGTATTAAAGAACAATTTGAACATACTTATTTCAATAACATATACAAGTGGAACTTTATGTTTGTAACACTGGATATCTAGCAGGGTCCTATCGAACGTTTAGCCTGACTGATGTATTGTTTATTACAATCTAGGCAGTTTATTTCGTAAATCCCCAGTTTCTGATTTAACTCAACTTTATCGCATTTCCTTAGAGAGATTTAATAGTGTTCTTTAATACGCGCTATTTAAATTTTTCGTCACTAAATAAATAATATAAGTATATAAATTGCTTGTTTCGATTGATTGTTTTGAGGTGACAAATAAGTGGTATGACGGATTGTTGGATTAAGTTAGCTTTCCTGATTGGCCATTGCACCTCGCAATGTTCCTAATAAAATTGAATTCTCTTTCGTATCTCACTTTTGTTAATGGAAAACCAAGCAAACGATTGATAAGAAAATTGAAAGCCATTTTTTATTGCATGCCATAATTTGAATTTACCGTAATAAATCTATTAACATTTGCTCCTTTCCGGAAAATATCAATTTCTATTTTATTTATTTTATTATTATTTCGAATTCCTAGGATATCTAAGAAAGGTAAGGTGTTATTGTTTTCTTTTTCTACCATGAATTTAATCGTCAGGCATTTTGAATTTAATTGCTTACAAAAATCGTCTAAGTTACACTTACGTGTGTAAAAAATCGCAAAAATGTCATCTATATATCTAATAAGTACTCTTGAAAAATATTTGGCGTTAAGTTTAAATTAAACTTTAAAATTATTCATGAATAAATCCGCTATAAATGGAGAAAGACAAATTGCCCATCCCTGTTCCTTGTTTCTGTTCGTAGAACTTACCTTTGAATGGGAAATAATTTTGAAACATATGTACATAGAGTTATCAATGGCAAATATTTTCATACTCTTTCTGGTGTAAACTTATTTTTAGATTGAATTTGATGGAGCCTGTGGTTGATTGACTTAATCAATAAGGTTGATATATAACCCCTTTTTTTACGTCGAATGGCACTAAAATTCCCACGTCTTCCAATTTACGATCTTTGATTATTTAAATTATTCTACTGAATTAACAATTGACAAACTTTCAAGTTTTTGTATTCATTCACTAACCATTTCGAAATCAATCATGTGGGCAAGTTAATCCCTGAAACAATTGTTGTCATCGAGTTATCTGGTTTGTGTATTTTAGGTTAACAAAAACATAAGAAGCAGGTGCGACACTGATCAATTATTTGCTGATGATGACAATTTAATTATCAAAATACGTATACAGCATACCAACAATATTGATGTGGTAAGAGGTTCTATTTACCTTTTTTTTGATTACTTCAATCCGATCAGTCTCCATTAAAATTGACCTTCTAATCGATTGTATATAACATATAGAGAACATACGCTCCATAGAGTTAATAAATTTATCAGAAAATATTTTCAAAGATGTTGACCGATTAATAAGTAATTTCAAAAACGTTTTTCTATAATCTCCATCTAAGAAACCACTATATGAAACAGTTTGTCCTTTGCCACCTGCTCCAGTAATCAGTCGTTGGGAAACATGGATTAAAGCAATTCAAAGTTAAAAGAATTTAATAAACGAATTTAAAAATACGTATAAACACTAAATGAACCCCAAAAATATAAATTACAGCAAAAGGTTTCGAATAGTAAGTTATAAGACGGAAATTGGATAAAATGGATCAATTTTCTCGCTCTTCAATTTGAATCAACATTACATTCAACTTTAAAAGCTTTACGTTTACCAATTTGAGAGGTGTTGACACTTGAAACAAATACTAAATTCTCTACTTTGAATTCTTATATTAGATGGTTTCACATGGAATGAATTTTTAATATAGAATTTATAAAAAATATTTCAAAATGAAAGTTGTAGAGAATCTTGAGTGAATTAAAGATAGTTTTATACCAGAAGATATTGTATTGATTAGGTGAATGTTTCTGTCAAAATTTGGAAAAATAATTTATTTTTTGTTTGTGATATACGTATCTTTTACTTTGAAATCTGCCACTTGTGAGAATAATAATACAGAAAAAGCCATGGAATTAAAAACACGCGCCGTTAGGATCGATCCAACTAAACAATTCGTGCATTTCCCTTATCGTGAATAAAAACGAGTTCCGTACAGTCATTAAAGCATTTCTTTTTAAACGCATAGCATATTAAGCAAATAAAAACTGAGTTAGAGGAAGTTCACGGAAAGTATGTTATATGCACAATTTGTCTTGTGTTCATATTTTGCGGACACCACTGTACATTATCAAATTATAAAATTTAAGGAATAATTATCCGACCAATCATTCATTTTATTATTCTTTGTTACTCTTTTCACCCTCTCGCATCTATCAGTCTATAATCAATGCTATCGATGGGTTATATGTTTTAATTTTTATTATAAATTGTCAAATTTGTATTATTATTGTTATAATATTTATTAGAAGTTATTCTCAGTGTTTTGCCATTATAATGGGCAGTTGCATAAAAGCTAAATGGGCTGCTGACATCGTTCTCTTTTATCGATTACGTCTACCATCGTTTTCACGCCATTAAAAGTTCAACTTTGAATATTGATTGTGCATTAAAATACAGTGCTGCATTGAAATAAGTTAGTACTCAGCAACAATTGCGCTGGATGACACTATGCCGATCAATTATTTTATCGACTTATAATTGGATTATGTTAGTTAAGTCGATAAACCTCGACACGTGATTGAAGACTTAGGTTGGTTACTATTAGCATCTTACTAGAAAGACGATATTATTTTCATCAATTAACCCTCGAAACCAACTGTGAGGGTTCATTCCGTCACTACCTTTGACAGCTTGTTAATTATCGGGTGGACTGGGTTAGTGTGTGGATGAAGTTCTGATTAATCTGATTAAGACAGAGCTTAATTTGTAGTCTTAAGGTTTAACATGGTTATCTGGCATTTTTCCTGAGGATCTGAGACACCAGGGAATTGAAATTAAGCCAAAGATCAAAGATGATCGTAATTAATATTATTTAAATAGATTATTGTTATTATCTGCTTCTGGGCTTCCGGGCTGGAACCGCGTCGCTTGTATATCTGCCGACGTTTCGTACCCATTTGTATGGGACATCTTCAGGGTTGAACTACTGCACTGAAAACTATTTAATTAAGTTTTCAGTGCAGTAGTTCAGTCCTTGAAGATTACTGGAGTAAATCGCTCAAAAGATGGCAAATATTGTTCATTGATGTAATAAGATGTGGTAAGTTAACGCGATCACTCTTGAAATTATGTCTAGGGAGTAGACTGTCATAATCCGTTCCAAAAACAGGATAATGTCCATCGACCCTGTACGATAAATATTTCAGAAATCTCTTCTGAACACGCTTTAGGAGTAATTGCTGATAGTGATAATACGGACCCCACACTACTGAGATATATTCCATTTTGAAATGAACAGGAGAGCAGCAGAGAATTTTCAAGGTCTGTAGGTTGCGAAAGCCCTTGTATGACCGAATGAATGACGGCTGGCTTGTGGAAGCAGATGTGATTAGGTCATTTATATAATTAGAAAAGCTTAGGCAAGCGTTGAACAGAACTCCAAGGTCCCTGAAATTGGATACTTTATAAGTAGTAGTTTGACGAATGCTGTACTCGTAATGAAACAAAGTGTTATTTCCGCTGAAGTAAATTTAAAATTTTGTAAGTGGGTAATTCTGGAAATTTTAAGCTAACACAGTCAACTCTTCTATAACGCAATTTCCACATAACACGGAGCGAAAATTGCCAGTCTTCCTACAACGCGCTACTCCTGAACGCGTTTTTCGTACAAAAATATTCGAACTTAAATAACTTAGAAAGTTTATGTATGGCATTACTTTTTCAATTATTACTAAATTTTTGCAGTTGCAATTAAAAGGAAATTTCCTTTTTGTAATGACTACGCATCGTATTTATCAATTTCAATTATTAGGGAATTTCCTTAAAAATGAACCAAACGATACAGTACGAGACATCCAAGTTTCAAAATATATACCGCAAACCAGTTTCTTCAAATTATTTTCTACAGATTGAAATGGTGAAGATGAAACCCTCAAGTGTGGAAAGAATTTTCTATTTTAGATCGTATTCGGACTGTGTTTGCAGAAATTAAACCATCAACATTTAATGAAGATTGAAAATCTCTTTTGCTTCAAATAGGAAATGATATATTAGCTCATTACAGAAATAGTAAATATTTCTTACGAATTGAGAGAGGATCCGAAGGATTTACAGATATAAACCATGAAGATGTAGAAGAGCTACTTCTTCGGGAAGAGGAGAATTACAAAATTGTTGGCTCTATATAAAGAAGTTTTGGTAGAACGACAAAATAAAACTACTTTTGAAAATTAAAATGAAAATTTGCAAAGTGAGGAGGATTTTGAGCCTATTAGAAGAAACAGGTTAGGCTACAAATTAAGTTTATTTTGTTGGAAACATTTTTGTTAATCTATAATTTTATATTATATAATCCTAAATTCAAATATATGTATGTGTACATATATATACATATTAATTGCCATTCTTATAATTTTTTAAAAATTTTTTAACTATATCAATCACAACTTGCTTTGAGAATGAATTTTTTATGTACGTAATGCAAAACAAATCGGTCTGGTTTCTGGAGAATTTATTTATTTCTGAAACTCACTTAATGTGGTTTCTATACAACGCAGTACAAATTAATCTAATTTCTTTTCATTCTGAATTTCCAATAAGGCGCTTGCCATACAATGCGTAACGAATTAATCTGATTTTTATTAATTTTGAGTTTCTTATAACGCGGTACGAATTAGTCTGATTTGTACTCATTCTGAATTTCTTATAACGCTGTAGTGGTTTTCATATTTTCATAGAATCAGTTAGAATTAATCTGAACTATATTAATCTGTGTTTCCTATAACGCGACTGGAATATGAAGAGTGCAAAAATAACTTCTGGATTGAAAAAGAAGTTCTAAATATTCAGCCAAATTTCTCGAGTTTTTGTCAGAACATACCGAATCAAAACAATACTTTGTGTGGCAATAATTGGCAGACAATTTTCGCAACATTTACAACAAAAAAACCTTTGATTATTAGTTATTAATTAGAAATATTTTCCTTTTTCTGTTTCTATATTATGTGCTTTTGGAATAATACGAAGGTAGCCGTTTATATTTCGAGAATAGCAAACAAAACAAAATTTTTTTTTATCGAAAATAGTTTCATTGCTTTTCAAAATATTCTCCTTGAAAATCAACGCACTTTTGCATTCATTTAAACCAATCCGAAAACTGTGAAGGCGGTCACTCCAAAATATTAGTTTTGAATGCCTCAACTGCCTCTTTCGACGTAGAAAACCGTTGACCACGAAGTTTATTCTTCACATGAGGGAACAAATAAAAATCGCAGGGTGCTAGATCAAGGCTGCAGGGCGGATGGCTAATCAATTCAATGTTTTGCCCGGTCAAATATTCAATTATTTGAACTGACCTGTAAAAGCTCGCATTGTCATAGTGGAGAATGATCTGTCGTTTTCGGTTTGTTTTCTTTATTTCTTCAAAAACTTTTAGCAAACAAATTCCATTCGGAATTGATCGTTCTACAACTCTCTACCATTTGTTTTCATGTGATTCGAGCGCGAACAACTTTTATTGGTTTTGGCTCAATTTGGAATACCCACACAGTCGACTGCTATTTACTATTGGGCTCATACGTATAGATCCCAGATTCATCACCTATGACGACTTTATAAATGTGCTTTGAAGACCGCCATTGTATTTTTTGTGCATTTCTTGGCACCAATCAACCCGAGTCCTTTTTTGAGCGGTCGAATTATGTGGTACCTAACGTGAACATAGCTCCTTATCGGCTAAATGTTCATGCAGGATCTTATGCAGCCTGGTGTTACTAATACCTAGAGATGCCTCGATCTCACGGTATGTCACATGACGGTCTTGCATTATCAATTCAGACACTGTATTAATGTTTTCCGATAAAACAACATTTGTGGGACGACCTTCACGAAATTCATCGTCCAAAGAACGCCGTCCAAGTCCAAATTCACTATCTATATCAACGATATACTGTAGTTTTCGACGGTGCTTTATCACCATATAATGAATTCAGCTCGTTGATGCATTTTTGTTGAGATAATCCATGCCGAAATTTATGAAAAATAATTACACGAAAATGTTCGCGAGTTAATTCCATTTTTTTGCTGACATAAAATTTTCAAGTTACTGCCAACAATAGAAATAGCGACCGGATAATAAAACTGTCAAGGTAAATATATTGTCAAAAATGAGAAACTTCATGATGAAATTATCAGGTCGGACACAACACTAGCAGTGTTGCCAGTTCCCGAAATATAAACGGCTGTTGGTGTAGAAATTTTAATGCTGGAAGAAAGAATGATGAACGAAGTGGCGGTCCGTCCGCCATTACGGGTTAAGCTTTTGAGAGCGCTATTTAAATGAAGGAGATGACTTTCTTTCTCTAATAGTGACAGGAAATGAAACTTCGCTTTCTTATGCAGTGGGCGATTAAGAAGCAAAAGTGTATTACCATCTCTTCATTAAAGTAAAAAAGTTTCTGAGAAGAAAAGAAGAGGTCTCGTTACTACTATTCTTATTATCTACTTAAAATAATTCACCGACTCAATTGTGATATACGATACAGATGTACATATGTATACATACAAAATGTACTAGGAAAACTTAGCAATACAGCTTTGTTTATTTATTTTTTTTCAAAGTAATTTCCTCTACACTCAGTACACCTCTCCATCCTCCGAAACCAATCTTTAAACCAGTTCTGCCAAGTTTCACTAGGGAGTAAAGCATACTCGTCCAAGCCCGCAGAAGGTCCTCATCACTGGAAAACCGCCTCCCTTTTAGCTTCATTTTCACTTGCAAGAACAGTGCAAAGTCGCAGGGAGCAAGATCTGGACTGTACGGAGGGTGCTCGAGAAGTTTCAATCCTGTCGTGGTCAAATATTCGGTGTAGGCTTTGGTGAGGTAAGCATTATCGTGATGGAGGAACCATGTGTCCATTCTTGACCTTGGCCGCAGGTTTTTCATAGATCCAATGACTTTAGACAGGCACTGTTCAGTATACCACTTAGCTGTGACTGTCTTCTGTGTGTCCAAAACAACGCATTCCACAATTCCACTCGATTTGAAAAATACAGCTATCATTTTCTTCTTTACAGATCGGGATTTTCTGACAACTACGGGTGTGTCCTCATCATCAAAGACCCAAACATATTGTAACAGTACAGCCAAGTCTCGTCACCTGTCACGATGTTGTTCACATACCGAGAATGTCCCTTATTAAACTTTTTTAGCATCTCCCAGCACCAAGTCACACGTCGTGTCATCTGCTCTTCAGTCAGTCGATGCGGCACCCAGAGAGAACAAAGTTTCTTCACGTGCAAATGATCATGCATTATCGAAGTTAACGAAGTTCTGGTGAATTTAGGTCTGAAGTACTCTCTATCTGTTGGTAGGTCACTTGCCTGTCCTCGCCAAGCATTTTCCTCACAGTAGTAGCGTTTTCCTCCGTAACTGACGTTCGTGGCCTTCCCAGCCTCTCAGCATCCTCCACAATTAAATTTCCCCTTTGGAATTCTCTATACCACCTGAATATCGTAGTGCGATGTGGACAAACATCACCTAGTGCAAGTCATTTCTTCAAAGCACTGGTCTATGTTTAAACCACGCACGAAATTATAACGCAAGACTGCTCTTATCTCATTTCGTGACCACGATGCCATCGCAAGCACTTTACACTCTCACTGCTAATGAATAACTGAGCCCATCGGCATGGCGCGGCGGCTACTATGCACGTATGAACATGTCTCAACATGCAGCAACAAGCAGCTTCCGACGCTTCATTGTTGCGTCATATTGCAAAACTTTGCTAGTACCCTAGTACCCTTGTATAAGCATAGAATTATGAGGACTAACAGACATCACTTGTATAATAGTGGTTCACAATGTATGTTTTATTTATACGATTGAATTATTTTATAGAACGCATTAATTACATATTGATGGAATGGTTTCAATTATGCGAATTAAACGATTTGCATTACTAGAAAATTAAGAAAAAGTAATGAACATTTACTAGGTGAAAACAATTGTAATTATGCTAATATTTTAATCTCTTGAAGTGCTTGTTTCAATATGATGCCACAGTTATTAAGATGTAATCATTTCATTCAAATGAATTGTTTTATTTGTCATATGTATACGGACGTGTTGAGATTATTCGAAATTTTAAAAAATATGTAAAGGTTACATTTTAAATTTTATATGTTTAATTGATAACCTAATGGATATGGTGGAGGCCTGGGTTAATGGATTGGTGATTAGTGTATTAATCTCTACGTACCAGATCCGATTTCTGGTGCGGTTAATAACACCGATGGCATTTTCTCGGTCCCAGCTCGACTTAGGTTGTTAAAAAATTAGTATATGAGGTCAAACTCTGTGGTAATAGATTCGTAGCGTTTGCCTCGTTACAGCACTAGTGTAACTATTATTATAGACATCTGGTAGAAGACGCAGAGAGAAACAATAAATTTTCAATTAAAAACTGTTACAGCTGCTCGTATATAATTTTTTTCTGTCCAACAATCTTATCGGATATCGTATACTTGGCGAACACAAATTTTGCAATAATAATAGGGTAATCTTTTTTTATACACACCTAATTAGATACTTTCAATATTGTTATTATAAACTTTTAATTAAAAATTTAAATTCTAAATACATACATATGTATATATGTATATAGTAGAAGGCAACATAATAAGTATGTGACGAGTTAAGACTTACTCTAGGGTGAGAATGATACAAATTTATAACAAATGAATGTAATGCGATGGGCTTATAATTGGACCTTCGACATAAAATAAACCCTAACCATAGTTTCTAACTATAATGCCAAAATTTCAATGTTTTATTTCATTTTTGTAATTTGCCCAACAGGATTTCCTTTCATTAACAGGATAAAATTAATAGAAAATATACACAACATAAAGATGTGCAAGAAGTAAATAGAAATAAATTGAAATATAAAATTTTGCAAATCAATAAGAAAACAACAGTATTTGCATATAAGTGCATGATGTAAATAACGGTAGTTAGTTGACAAGCGAGTCATGGGAGGTATAATATACACGTGTTCAATTGCTAGTTCTACTAATTCTCTGAACCCACTACTGCCAACAGTGATCCCCTCCAGCATTAACCATAACAAACCATCGTTCAGTACACAAAATGTGGTAATATTTCCTTTCTTAATTTCATTATAAGACTTCTATTTCTATGCAAAGTATTGGTTTTGGAAAATTCCTCAAAATAAATAAATTGCCTCTATAAGTACAATAATATTCTATATGTTTAATTTACGTTATCTATTTGCTTTATCCTGATTTACTCTTTTAAAATCAATTCATTTCAACAACAATACCTTCCTTAAATGATTTTCAAACAAACATTTAAATTCTTGTGCCAAAATTTTATACTTTAAATTTCATTAGTTGATAGATTTTACAATTACCTTCTACACATGACAATGACATACTATTATTGTATTTATGAACTGATTCTAAACATATATTCTTTCAGATTCATGGGTTATATGTGTGACTCGACATAAAGATACAACACATTAATTCAGCAATAATTACAAATATTTACAACATATTCCTAAGTTACGGGTAGCTTAAATGTTTTGAATTAAAGAATTTTGAAGTCCTTTGAAAATATATTCAAATAAGAGTATTATTGTGTTCAATAGTAAGTACTTAAGCTTAATCTACCTCTTAATGTGATACATAGTTACTATATACGTTTAATATAGAATTCTTTTGATAAAATATTATTCTATATTAATTACTAAGGTGAAGAATTTTGGTGTCTAAAAATAATGTTTGGGCTGTCAATTTCTCGAGTAGCATCGACGAACTTTTTTGAGGAAAATGGTTAAACTGTAACTGTTGCTAGTAATAGACAGGAAAATGCTATCTGCTATGCTGAAATGTCAGACTTTCTGCTTACCGCAAATCCAAGAAAAGGTGTAACAGAATTATTGGTTCCAACAAGATGATGCAACTAGTCACATTGCAAGAATAAATATGGACGTTTTACTAACTTCAAGAAATGGTACCTGTCGTTGGCGGTTCGCGTTATTTAAAAATTAAAGCGTTTGAAAATAAATCTAAATGTTTGAAAAATTTAAAAGAAATTTTAATAACACAATTAAAGCTATACCACGTCAATTTCTTCATTCTGTTATACCGAATTTCGTCACCTATTTGAAAGAATGCATGGTTAAGGATGGCGGCCATTTACAACACACTACTTTTAAGTTACAAAACTCCCACCCCTAACATTCTTAAGTATAAATTAACTTTTTCTGTAGTTTATGTCAATAAATTATTATAAGATGATTAAAATACTCAATATATTTATAGAGGCGACTTTAATATTATATTATTATAGTTTTAGAAGGTGGACAAGAAAATGTAATATGGTAAGTAACCGACAATGAAGGAATGTGATAATTAGTTCTTAAAGGAATGAAGGACAATCGATGTCGTCATGTAAAAGTTTTATTAGACAGAAATCTCAAATCGGTAGTAATGCGTCTGTCCTTCAGTAAAGTAACATCGAATCGTTGAAGCAGTTTCATTTGGCTAATACGAGGGTAGTTTGACAAGTAGTGAGAATGGAAAAGAAAACCGAATTTTTTAAATACAAAATAATTTTTATTTTTCAATATATTCTCCTAAAAGAGCAATACATTTATTCCAACGGTGCTCCAATGCCTTTATGCCATCTCTAAAATGCGATTCAGGGAGGCTTGCAAAATACTCAATTACGAAGATGATAAGCTCGTCGCTAGACGAAAATTTCCTTCCACCTAGTGCCGTTTTCAATTTTGGAAAAAGGTGGAAGTCGGAAAGAGCTAGATCTGGCGAATAAGGCGCATGCGGTACTAATTGGAAATGCAACTCGTGGATTTTGGACATCGCAACTGTGCTGGTATGCGAGGGAGCGTTGTCTTGGAGAAACAAAATCTTCTTTGCCATTCCTGGCCGTTTAGCACGAATCTCAACATTTAATTTTTGTAGAAGTTCTGCATAATATTGTCCGTTTATTGTGTCACCTTTCTGAAGGTAATCAATGAGCAAAATGCCCTTTGAATCCCAAAAAATTGATGCCATCACCTTGTTTGCCGAAAAAGGGGTTTTCGCTTTCTATGGAGGTGCAGAACCACGTTCTAACCATTGTTTCGACTGTTGTTTAGTTTCAAGTGTACTGTAGTGTATCGAAATTTCATCGCAAGTAACAAATCGCCTACAAAAATCAAACGGATACCGCTTATAAAGGTCCAAACACTCATTGGAAATGCGCAAACGAGTGAACTTTTGATCAGTCATAAGCAATCGCGGCACCCATCTTGCCGAAAGCTTGGAAAGGCCTAATTCTTTCGTTAAAATGTGGTGTACGCGTTCTGTTGAAATGTTTACCATGTCTGCTATCTCTCTCACTTTGAGTCGTCGATCTTGCGTAATAATATTATGGATTTTTATAATCATTTCCTTAGAAGTCACGATTTTGGATGCTCCAGAGCGCGCTTCATCAACACATAATGTTTCCCGTAACTCATCTTTTATTTCGGTAGCTTTCATACCCTTGATTACGAAGTATTTAATCACCGCAAGATACTCTGCTTTTTCCATTTTAACAAAACGACGTGTTGCTCTCTTTTTCAATCAGCTGTCAAAAATAAACTAATAAACCGATTTATCTAAATATCGGAATGTAAACATATAAATAGGCAACCTAAATTAGAGTGCATTTGTTTTACCAATTAGAGCGCCACCTATGTGTCATTTTCACTACTTGTCAAACCATCCTCGTACCTAGCACTTAATAAAAACCATCAACTCGAAAACAGATATTTCAAAAATTGTCGTTACACAGATTGCTTATATAGAAGTAAACGCTCTGTAATTGCGTGTAACGAACCTTTTTTTTGTACATAAGGCGACATTTTCGATGTGGTTGACAAATGTAAGCTTCTCATTAAATAAAGCGCCAAGATCTTCGACTAGCTCGTATTGAAGAAGTACCACGCATGAGTATTCGTAAGTAATTGGATTTAGCTTCGTTATATACATAGGTCATCAGTACGATATATCGTCCGTCCAATCAATAGTCCAATCAATGCCGATCTTCAAATCAAGTAAATTTCATAAATTTAGATAATAAAAAAACAATTGTACATCCTCTATTATTGGTTACTTTTGCCTACATATTATAAATTTGGATTTATTCGTCCACAGTACTCGCTTGATATCTTTTACCAGTAATATATGTATGTATGTAAGTGTCTACGTCTGATTTTACCTGTTATACCGCTTTTGTCTGAACAAAACAGTCACATAAATTTGCGGCTTTCAATTATCGATTTATGATATTAACAAAAATGTGACTTTCAGGTTGCAATGTGTTTATACATAACTATTACAAGTGCTCTCGGTCAACTACTTTACTTACCTAGCAACTTTATACCAGTTGAGCTATATGTAAGTGACTGATTTGAATGTCCCGAAACATTTGAATTTTAAAGTTATGTAAGAAAGGCATTACAATTTAACGTGTATTGTAACAACCTCTTATCGGAAGAATTTCTTAATATTAACCGTTAATTGTTTCAAAATTTTATGAACAAAGTTAAAGATATTCGTAGTGGTCATACATCGAAAAACGTCAAAAGAGTTCCAAAAAATGTCCAACAATCTAATAGCTTCTACTTGACATAATTCTCAAGAATTGGTAAAGGTTCAACTCACACAGGAATTACATTCCAGAAACCACTAAAAAAAATAGAAAATACAACCACTTCATATTGAAGCTTTACGATTAGCATGGAATTTCAAATTTGATGAACAATGAAGGGCATTTCGATTTGCATGGATTTATCAATTTTATCACTTCTTCGAGTGGTTCACAAGCATAGTGATCGCTTCGCCCACTTCAAATGATAATTTAGTGCAATATTTAGTCTGAGATACTTTTACCATCAATTGCAAATGATACATAGACGAGATTAAAAACTTTCTAGTACCTAGATTAGGAATATTGTCACATATTTTAATAGAATGAGGTTACGTACCACATTGATAGAGAAATCATGGTTATACTAGAAACCTTGTTTTCACTTCGTTTAATCCCGAGATTCAGTGACATTAATGATTCTCTAGATCAATAGACTTAATTATCCAAACAAACTTAAAAGAAAAGAAGATTTGTGATGACCAATCAATATTTTTTACAAGTTGAAATAAAATATTTAGCTAGATATCGATGAAATCTTTTCGAAGCTGAAAATGTCGAGTAAGTACAAAATTAGTAAAAAAATTAAGAAAACTAGACCTAAAATTTGGTAATAAATTTTCAAAAAAGGGAACAGGAATAGTTTTAATTGCTTGTAATTAAATAGAGCGTGTTTCAAAAAGAATATACGTATTACAAAGTATTATTTCCGCCATATGTTTAAAATGACTGCCCCACAGCAGAAATCATTTTGTGTTCTCGTGTTTGTGAAGTGCAATTCCGTGATTACAGGGCAACGACCTTTCGGGTTGAGCTACCAAATTGATCCTCCGAATGGGTGGAATATTCTCAGATGGTATCGACAGTTTGTAGATACAGGATGTGTATGTAAAGGAAAAAGTCCTGACCGCCCTCGTGTTTCTGAAGAAAATGTTGCACGTATTCAAACTGGTTTCCAACGTAATCCTTCAAAATCAACTCATCGTGCCAGTCGGGAGTTACAACTGCCTACAACAACAATTTGGCGTGTTTTGAGACGTCGGTTGGTTATGAAACCGTTCAAGTTACAGTTGTTACAAGCTCTGATAAAACTTTCGCACAACGCATCGTGTTCAGTGATGAAGGACTTTCCATGTTAGTAGTCTGGTAAACAAACACAATGTTCGAATTTGGAGACTACAGAACCTACATGCAGCCATTGAACATGTACGTGATTCGCCTAAAATCAATGTGTTTTGTGCGATATCCCGATCATCTGTTTATGGCCCATTCTTCTTTGATGGAAACACGGTTAACGGTCAGAATTATCTCGCTATGTTACAAAACTGGTTGTTTCCGAGGCTGCACGAAGACAACTTCATTTTTAAACAAGACGCCCCCCCCTCGCTGGAGTCGCCAAGTGCGTGAATATCTGAATGAAACTCTACCGAATCGTTGGATTGGTCGTCAAGGAGCTGACGACTTAGCATCTTTCCGCTGGGCTCCACGGTCACCGGATTTGACCCCCTGTGACTTCTTCTTGTGGGGTTTCGTTAAAGATAACGTTTATGTACCACCACTCCCACAGAACTTGGAAGAGTTGAAGAACCGGATCGGTACTGCCATAACATCAGTGACGAAGGACATGCTTGTCCGAGTATGGGAGAAATTTGAGTATCGATGTGATATTGTTCGGGTCGCTGATGGAGGACATATTAAACATCTGTAATCTGAGCTTGAGAGGCTCGTCAATATGTGTGTAAAGTTTTATATTCGTATCTCTTAAATTTTAATAAATATATGCATTCGAAATACGTATATTCTTTTTGAAACACCCTGTATATTGTAGATACCTTAGTATATAATTAATTAACTTCATATGAAGATGTGTACGATAACAGTTTTCGATATTATAAAATTCTGAAAAGAATATCAAACTGTGTCGAATCGGTCTTGTTGCCACACATTAATTAACTAAGATTGGAGGTCCTTGCAAATAAGAAATTCACGACACTTAATCCAACAGAAGGAATTAAAAAGAATAGTTTATTCAAAATCACTTATTAATAGAGTTGAATTAATAAAAACTATTAGAAGAACCATGAAGGAATAGTGAAAAAAAATATATTTAATTCTTACATAATCAGTATATCAGCAAAAATTGTGAAAGTAATTAAGGCGAAGGGTGGATTTACCAAATATTATTTAAATGTATTATATGAAATGTCCTTTTTACTTTTATGGAAACATAATACGCCATTTTGGGTAATAATTGTGACAAAAAGAAATTTGTAATGTGAATAAATCACTTGGTTCAGTGTGTAAATTATTACTAAACTTCAGTCTATTGGAACACTTCAAGCGTATATATTGTATATGTACATAATGTAGTTCCAAAATTCATCGAAACTATGTACTAATTCTGCAGCAACTGAAAAAAGTCTGAAGATAAAAGGTCTTTATTAACCTCCATAGAAATGTGATTCATTTGTATATGAAAGCACCATTTAGTCAATTTCGATTAAACTATTATGTAATTGAGACGCTATTTTTGTACACTGACTCTACAGAAACCAAAAGCGCCCAATATTTTAGAAACACAAAATAATAAATAAATAAATATTATTGTACCACAACATTCGATATTGAGATGCTTGGAATTTATACACTAGGTTGCACTAATTAAGTACGGACTTACATACAACAGCTAAGTCTCCAATCAGCAATATTGGCTATAAATCTCTGACAATAATTACTAATGCTACTAAATTATCTGTCCAGAAGTAGAAATTGTCATATTAAACGTAATACTTTTATATTTTAATTACAGAGATTTCTGCTATATATATTTTGACCCAGACATTTTCGACAACGCTTTCTTCCTTCTAGGGCGTATAAATCCGACTCTGATGTATGAACACAATCATTACTCTTCTAGAATTTTCCTAAAGCACCGGCAAATCTACATGCAAAGGTAGCCGTTCATATTGCGGGAACTGGCCCTGGATCTGATGATTGCATCGTAAAGTTTGTCATGGTTGACAATATATTTACCTTGACAGTTTTATTATCCGGTCGCTATTTCTATTGTTGACAGTAGCTTGAATATTTTATGTCGGCGAAAAAATGGAATTAACTCGCGAACATTTTGGTGTAATTATTTTTCATAACTTTCGGCGTGGATTATCTCAACAAGAATGCATCGATGAGCTGAACTCTTTATATAGTGATGAAGCACCATCGAAAACAACTGTATATCGTTGAATCAATTTTGTGAAAGTCGTCCTACAAATGTTGCTGTGTCGGAAAACATTAATGCGGTGTCTGAATTGATAATGCAAGACCGTCATGTGAGATACCGTGAGATCGACGCATCTCTAGGTATTAGTAACACCAGCCTGCATAAGATCCTGCATGAACATTTAGCCGTTAAGAAGCTATGTTGAAATGCAAAAATATACAATAGCGGTTCTTCAAAGAACATTTATAAAGTCGTCACAGGCGATGAATCTTGGATCTATACATATGAGCTCGATAGTAAACAGTAGTCGACTGTCTGGGTATTCCAAGATGAGACAAAACCAACAAAAGTTGTTCGCGCTCGAAGCACATCATAACAAATGATCGTCTGTTTTTTCGAAAAAACCAGTCACGTTGCAACCGAGCTCTTAGAGAGGTGTAGAACGGTCAATTCCGAATGGTACACAACTATTTGTTTGCCAAAGGTTTTTGAAGAAATAAGGAAAACAAACCGAAAACAACAGATCATTCTCCACCATGACAATGCGAGCTCTCACAGGTCGATTCGAACAATTGAATATTTGACCGGGCAAAACATTGACTCGATAAGCCATCCGCCATACAGCCCTGATCCAACACCCGTGATTTGTTTTTGTTCCCACAGGTGAAGAATAAACTTCGTGGTCAATGGTTTTCTACGTCGGAAGAGGCAGTTAAGGCATTCATAACTCATATTTTGGAGATACCACCTTCACAGTGGCAGCAATGCTTTTCGGACTGGTTTAAACGAATGCGAAAGTGCATTGGTTTTCAAGGAGAATATAAACGGCTGCCCTCGTACTAAAGGCCAAAATCCCTTTTAATATACAGGGTGTTTCAAAAAGAAGATACGTATTTCGAATGCACATATTTATGAAACTTTAAGACATACGAATATGAAACTTTACACACATATTTACGAGCCTCTCAAACACAGATTACAGATGTTCAATATGTCCTCCATCAGCGACCCGAATAATATCACATCGATACTCCCTCCCATACTCGGACAAGCATGTCCGTCACTGATGTTATGGCAGTACCGATCCGATTCTTCAACACTTCCAGGTTCTGTGGGAGTAGTGGTACATAAACGTTATCTTTAACGAAACCCCACAGGGAGAAGTCACAGGGTGTCAAGTCGCCGGCTCCTTGGCGACCAATCCAACGGTTCGGTAGATTCATTCAGATATTCACGCCCTTGGCGACTCCAGTGGGGGATGCCCCGTCTTGTTGAAAAATGAAGTTATCTTCGTGCAGCCTTGGAAACAACCAGTTTTGTAACATAGTGAGATACTGCTGACCGTTAACCGTGTTTCCATCAAAGAAGAATGGGCCGTAAACAGATGATCGTAAACGGATATCGCACAAAACACATTGATTTAACGCGAATCTCGTACATGTTAAATGGCTGCATGTGGGTTCTGTAGACCCCAAGTTCGAACATTGTGTTTGTTTACCAGACTACTAACATGGGAAATCGCTTCATCACTGAACACGATGCGTTGTGCGAAAGTGTTATTAGAGCTTGTAACAACTGTAACTTGTACGGTTTCATAACCAACCGACGTCTCAAAACACGCCAAATTGTTGTTGTAGGCAGTTGTAACTCTCGATTGGCACGAGTTGATTTTGAAGTATTACGTTGAAAAGCAGTTTGAATTCGTGGAACATTTTCTTCAGAAACACGAGGGCGGTCAGGAGTCTTTCCTTTACATACACATCCTGTATCTACAAACTGTCGATACCATCTGCAAATGTTCCACCCATTCGGACGATCAATTTGGTATCTCAACCTGAAACGTCTTTGCACTGTAATCACGGAATTACACTTCGAGCCAAGTGTGCGTCTTGTCTTTCAGCGGCACGGATCGTGTGCGGGATTAATTGTTTCGTACGGGTATTTATTACCGTAGTTCTCCAGGTGCAACACTGCTTAATTTATCTGCTGATTATGACAACTTAGTTGTCGAAATACGTATACAGAATTACGAAAATTAATGTGGAAAGGGGGTTATATAGCAACCTTAGTGATCAAGTGCACAAAGAGTTTGTACCAACTAGTCAAACAGTCAATGCTGCATATTATCTTAGTGTTATGAAGCAGCTTTTGGCGCGTATTCGTT
The DNA here is from genome assembly GCA_031893035.1 of Dermolepida albohirtum. Lineage (NCBI taxonomy): Eukaryota > Metazoa > Arthropoda > Insecta > Coleoptera > Scarabaeidae > Dermolepida > Dermolepida albohirtum. The sequence continues at coordinate 95,080 of JAVIWB010001574.1, read as the reverse complement.
GTATGCGCCCTCAATATCGTGAAAGTGATAGCTGGCGTTTGTTACATGATTATTGCACCCTCTCATCGTTAGACGCTTATCACTGATTTTCTAACTACAAATGACATTTTAACCATCAACCATTCACCGTATTCATCGTATTTGGTTGAATGTGATTTCTATCTATTCTCCAAACTACAGTTAGCGGTGAAAGGACAGCGTTATGCCGACGTCGAAGCCATTAAAAGGCGTCGACAGCGATCCTGAAGGGCATCTCTAAAGAAGAACTTAAAAATTCATTTGACATGTTAATTGACCGTGCAAAACGTGTTGAAGCCAAAGGCGACTACTTTGAATAAAATAAATGAATTTTACCAAAATAGTAAACTTCTGTTTTTATTTTAAAAAAGTTCCATTTTCTCTAAGACAGACTGTGTATTTACATATGGTACAGCTTTTAGCACGCAGTTATACCGTTATACTAAATATCTAGCTACGTTTTTGTGTAAAGACTCGATTGAATACACTATAGGTCGCTGCATTCTTTTTAAACCGTACATTTTTGTATATTAAGATGACCTCTTTCAGAATTATTTACTGTTACTGTATTTTTTTGAATATACTACGAAAAAATTCCAAACTTGATGGTCGTCAAATTGATAAAATAGCAAAGTATCGCCGCCTTTCGACCAAAGTATTCATCAAATTATAACTGAAAGAGGGATAATAATACCACAGCTATCACTCAGAATATAATGAATTATCAATTTAGAGTTTTAGAGTTTTATCGAAATAAAATACACATGATATTTAAAAGGTGTATAGTACTTCTATATTTCACATACTAGTATAGGTGTGATTCGCTTCAGCATAGTAACTTTCCAGGCTTTTTCGATATTTTCTTTTAAAGCATTTAAATTTTAGTTTGGGGACGAGTAAATAATAGATTTAAGAATATTCCAAACATTTTCAGGTCTGGGCAATACTAATATACCAAAATCGCGAAAAACATTCTGGACAGATTTCGCCGTATGGCACGGAGTCCCATCATTCATAAACATAGAAAAGTTTTCCTCTGCATCTAGTGAAGTAATAAAGAGCACCAGAACAGTTTCTATTACATTTTTCTATTGTTACTGGTTTTTTTTCCCTTCGACAAAATGCAAAGGTCTTGTTTCAACTCCAATAATGCATGACCGTACCACCACAGCGTGGAGGGATATTTAACACTTTGCGCTGCACATACTTCTATAATGTTCCAAAGGTATTCGTCTCACAAATTTGATTTCTGTAACCGCTTCGAGTCATGACTCGTCACTGAATATTACCTGTGATTGAGAAATTAACAACAACTAACACGTAATATAAGACATTTTTTAAATATTTGCGATATAATTTCATACAGAGATCAGCGACAATTTAATTCGGCAGCGTATAATCGAATTCGCTAAGTCCACTCTGATATCTTTACATTAAAGGACTGCGGAAGATGTAACAACTCTCTGAAGTTTGTCTATTTTGCAAATCATTGTTAATAATTCTTCAGCCCTCCTTTACGGTGGTCGTGCGTGGCCAGTGACAACGTTGTCGTCCGTTGATGTTGAGAGCAAATTTTCTTTAGATATGTGTTGCAATTCTTACTTTTCTAGCATTTTCGCTTTGAGAATACAAACCAGTCCCTAATAAAGTTTTTATTCTAGTTTTGAGACTATTTCCAATATCTTAACTATATTAAATAGTTACACATAGTTACCGCACGTGTATTTGGCTCTTACTTTATGCTGTGTTTGCGGTGGTTTTTAATGTGCATATTGTAGTGAATTTTATATCACGTGATAGGTAACGTTGTCCTTTATCTATCTATATAAGTTTTTTGTCTCTATATTCTATTGTCTTATCTATCTATTTTTTTATATTACGTTTATTCTTATTTGTGTACAGATTGTTTACTCTTTTCGAGTATAACTTTCCTTTTTTCTTTTCTTCTTTTTCTCCGTTACTTTTTCTCTGTACTTTTTCCAGTAATATTTTTCTTTATTTTCTCTATAATATACTGTTCTCCTTTGTAATCCTTTTGTGTTTTATGTTTCCGTTGGCACAGTCCTGTTCGTCTCATAGTCGTCGCGACGGACCCCGCTGACGCAGAAGAGTGACCTTGTGTTATTCCTACACTTTTTTCTCTGAACATATTCAAATACTTATTGCATTTAACACCTACATTACATTATGAATTGTTCTTGCTGTAACGCTTCTATAAACAAAGATGATAGCTATATTAATTGTGCTGTCTGCAAGAAACCATTTAAAACTTCCTGTGTGGAACTGACGAGGAATGAGGTTAAGAAGATCAACTCTAACTGCGGCTTGTACTGGACCTGCAGGGATTGTTCGAAGTTTGCTAGCGACCTGGTCAGCTTGAAGGCAGCTATTTTTGCTTTACAGGAAGAGATCAAAATCCTGAAATCAGTGTCCATTATCCCGCAGCCTAGTGAAGTTAACTCCTTACTCGCAACCGAAGAAATTGTTCAGGAGGTGTCTGAACGGGAAAGGCGTAAGAACAACATTATTCTTTTCAGTGTTCCTGAAACTGCAAATGATTCCAAAAGTCAGCGTGTGGCGTCCGAGCGCAAAGCTGCACCGAAATTTTTGATTTTCTTGGTGTTTCCGTTTCGGATTTTGAATTTGGCAGACTTTGTTTGTTTGATGCCACAAAGGCTGATTCTAAAAGGCCCTTGAGGATTAGTCTCGCTTCTACTGATGTAGTTCTGCAGGTAGTTAATCTAAATTGCTTGCGGGCTCTGAGAAGTACGCTAACGTCTCGATTTCATGAGATCGTACGCCGTTTCAGCAAAAACTTTGTAGAAGCGTTAGAGAGGAGCTCAAAAGGCGCAAGAGCGGCGGTGAGGATAATCTTAGATTGAAGTACGTTCATGGTGTCCCTCGAATAGTGTCCGCTTTAAACTGATTAATCCCAACAGATGCTCTCCTCTACATATCTACTATCAAAACGTTCGTGGTCTTCGTAGTAAAACTCATGCGTTGCTTACTGCTAGCAGTTCCTTCTCTTTCGACATTCTACTGTTCACTGAGACTTGGCTATGCGAATCGATTTCTAGCGCCGAATTTCTTTCGTCATCGTACTCTGTCGTTCGGCATGACCGCGACGCACTCGCCACTGGCAGATCTTTGGGTGGCGGTGTTATGATGGCTTTCTCAAATAATATTACTTACGAAGTCGTCGATACCTTAACATTTGATATGGCATCACCCTTAATTGATCTATTGATTACAAAGGTTATGGTTGAGGCTCAGTTTTATTACTACTTAGTCTTGGTTTACATTCCTCCTGGCCTGGACTGCGATTCTTTAGAAAATTTTTTTGATTTACTTGAGGTGTTCGTCTCGGATAGGCATGTGGTCTTGATCGGTGATTTCAATTTTCCTCATCTTGCTTTAAATACGGGTTCTTACGAGACAAAGCTTAGTTTATTTATGTGTTTTGTGGGGTCTATGGGTCTGCGCCAGTTCAATAATGTTCTTAATTCGAATGATAGAACGCTCGACCTGGTTCTGTCTAATATTACGAGCAACATTGAGGTTCTACACGATTCACTGCCGCTTCTTCCTGAGGACGCTCATCATCCTGCCTTGGATATTACTTTACCTAATGCTAAGTCATCCAGACCAACCATTTTCCCTACCAATAATAACATTAGGTACAATTTTCGCAGGGCTGACTTCCGACAGCTCTATCTTGACTTCTCTGCGTCAGATTGGTCCTTCCTGAATGGCTGGGGGAGTGTGGACGAAACTCTTTAGGCTTTCTACAGTAGGGTGTATGGTATATTGGATTGTTCTGTCCTTAAGTCTCGTTCTGTTCGTGGTCATCATCATCCTCCTTGGTTCTCTTCTACTATCAAAAGGAACCTTAAATTGAAGTCGTACTATCATAAAAAGTGGAAGTCCACGCAGCATGATTACTACCGGGTGGAGTTCCAGCGATTGCGTGGGTTGGTCAGAAGAGACATTGGTTTGGCCTATGAGTCGTACGTTCGCAGGACGGAGTGTAGCCTGATCGAGGATCCAAAATCCTTTTGGCAGTTTATTCGAATCAGACAGGGTGTTCCTAGAATACCTGGCAAACTTCATGATACTGCTAATGAGTATACTCACCCAGAGGATATTGTTAACGCATTCGCTACAATCTTTTCTGGAACTTTCCTGCCTGCATCTGCTGATTCTGCACTGCCTGATTTGGTGTCTGGTCTTCCTCCTCTGAGTATATTATCTTTCTCTCCGGCTGAGGTTGCCCAGAGTATTAGGAGGTTAAAAAATAAGTGGACCGCTGGTGAAGATGGCATTCCCTGTTTTCTGGTGAGGGACTGTGCCCATGTTTTGGACGTTCCATTGTGCAAAATTTTTAATCAGGCCATCAGCGTGTCCGTGTTTCCGGATGTCTGGAAGGTCGCTAGGATATCACCTGTATTCAAGGGGAGGGACAAGTTTGATGTCCGGAATTATAGACCTGTCGCAGTGATCTCCACTTTTGCTAAAATATTTGAAATGCTGCTTTATAGGCGTGTGTCTGCTGGCACCAGACCACATCTGTCCATCGCACAGCATGGCTTTACGACTCAACGGTCTACTACAACTAACTTGGCCATTATATCCCAGGAGATCGCTCAATCTCTCGATGCTGGTAGTCAATTGGACGTCATTTATACGGACCTTTCCCGTGCGTTTGACTTAATTGATCATCGACTTCTGCTGTGTAGACTGAGCTCCTTTGGTATCGGTGGATCGCTGTTGAAGCTGTTCCAATCGTATTTGAGCAATAGAATGAATTATGTTTATTACAATGGGTTTAAATCTCGGTTTTTTCATTCTTCCTCCGATGTTCCACAAGGGTCTAACCTTGGACCACTTTTGTTTAATATTTTTGTGGATGACTTGATTAGGTCTATCGACTGCCCGGTCTTGGCTTACGCCGATGATATTAAAATCTTTCATCGAATTGATTCGCTGTCCAACGTTGATTTGTTGCAGGCCAATGTCAGCAAAATCTATAACTAGTCCTTGTGTAACCGCTTAAGTTTAAACATTGAGAAGTGTTTCCTAGTGTCTTACTCTAGAAGGATTTCTAGAATAGAATCCTGTTACTCAATTGGCGGCGTTACGATTTCTCGATCAGAGATCTTGGAGTAATATTTGACGAGAAATTTACTTTCTCCGATCATGTTCTTGGTGTGACGATTGCGGCTTCCAGATCTCTCGGTTTTATAATTCGCACATGCCGATACTTTCATAATATGGACACTTTGAAGACCCTTTTCTTTGCTCATGTCGTTTCCAAACTGGAATATGCATCTATAGTCTGGTACCCCATCTACAAATCTCAAACTAGCCTCCTGGAACAAATACAACGCAAATTTCTGAAATACCTCTCATTTAAATGTGATGGTCGATATCCTGTCCGTGGAGTGAATTACAACGAGTTATTGAAGCGACATGACATCGTATCGCTGTCTGATAGGAGAAAAACGCTTTATTTATGCAGAGTATCGTTACTGGGAGGGTTGATACGCCGGATTTACTGTCACGTGTTTATTTCATTGTTCCACGCCTGGGATCAAGGGCGAATCAACTGATTTATGCCCCTACGGCAAGGACCAATATTTTGCTGAAGGCCCGTTTGGTTCATTCGGCGGTGAATTTCAACAATCTGCAGTACGATTTGCTATGACCACTATTTGTAAAAATATATTTTTGTTTTAAGATACATATTTCATTTCCACAATGTAACTATTGTTTAATTTTTTTTGTATTTCTTTGTTTGTTACCCGTTTTGGAGTAATAATCTCTGTTGGGTAACTTAATAAATATTATTATTATTATTATTATTATCTTTTGTCTTGCACATTGCGCAAAAGTTCGTTGTAAAAATATAAATATAAAATTTTACTTGTATAAACGCATTATATCACCTTTACCTTTCAAAAATTTAGCAAGCGCAGGTAGAGCTTATGAGTTCGATAAGAGATCCCGAAAGTTAAGAGTACGAATCAAATAAATAAATATATGTATAATGTAGGCGCTAACAGTCTGTGTTTTTAAAAAATATGTTCATTTATCTCCCCGAAAAAGTATAGCAATATATTTTAAAAAAAAGTATTATTTTTATTTCAAATTCTATTCCAATGTAGAGCATTTAGATTATATTAAAAAAAATTTATTCTCACTAAAAATTACAAGGAAGTAAGAGTTAATGCGAAGCATGCAAATGACGAAATTATAAGAAAATGAAAATCATTACACAAACTAACAAAAGCGTACTTAGCTGAATAGCCATGTATAAATGTATTGTTTAAATAAAGTAATATTGAAAATATTAATTTTACTTTTATATTTATAATGGAAACCATAAATACACTCCGCGCAACATGAATAGGACCAACTGCATATATGACATTTGCAGTTGGTATAAACATGGTAGCGCGCTGGAATTGTTATTTTCGAAAATAAGAGGGTTGATAAAAAGATGTATGTAGGTACCAAATATAATTTTTGTAAAAGTCAGTGCAAATGTACGTTACTAATGACAATAAGTAGAGTAATTAAACGCCACTTGAATACGACCAATCTACAAAATAAAAGATTCGTTTGCAATAACAAAATACTTTATTGTTCAATAATGAGTACTTTTGCCATTATTTCTTATAACCTCAAATAGTCGGGATGGAATGGAATTATACAGGGTTCTCAAGTAGTCAACGGGAAGTTCCGCCCAACTTCGTTTCAGCGCCTGCTCTAGTTCGTCAGCGCAACTGAATTGGGTAGCATTGGAGTACAATTTACGCGACAACCATCCCCAAACATTTTCTATGATGTTCAGGTCGGGGAGAGCGATGGCCAATCGAGAACCTCCATGCCTTGTTCTTGAAACCAGCGTCGAACAATGCGCGCGGTGTGAATACTGGCATTATCCTGTTGGAAAATAAATGGCCCACCTGCCATAACGTTGGAAAATTTGTCTTTCACCTGTTGCAGCAGCTGGACGTACTTTTCCAAATTCTGTCTGCCCTTCACTATTACTAAATCAACAGGTCCGTTATAGGAAACAGCTCCCCATACCATGACTGAACCAACATCGGCTCGCCTTCGTGACTGAATCACTTCATCTTTACGTAAATCGTGGAAATAATAAGAAAACCCATCCGGGCCATCTAAATTAAACTTCTTCTCGTCACTGAAAATAACAGTTTGCCATTCTCTTGTCCACCCCATTTTTGCTTGAGCAAACTGAAGACGTGCAGTGCGCTGAAATTCCCTTAAAGGAGGCCGTCGTTTAATTTTCAAACGTTTTAAATGCGGACAGGTCTTCAGTAACTTCTGTACAGTTCTTACCGATGCATTCGTTCCAACGTTATTCGCGATTTGTCTTGCCGTTAATGCCGAATTCGATGCTTCGCGTTATATGGCTCGATGTTCTCTCTTAGTTGTAGCGGATGTTGTTCGCCCTTTAAAACGTTTTCCATAATTCTCGGGATCCCTAATAAAATTGTTCACAACCTGGTGTGATCGAGTTATTTTCTTTGCAGTAGCCCTTGAGGAATACCCTTCTTGACGGAACGCTTTAATTTTTCCAATTTCTTCCATACTTAAGCACTTCTGTCGTCCCATCGTTGCAAAATACCCTTAATTACAGATGTTTGTTTATCCGGATACACGTTGTAACTCGACACTCATCCGGTAGCTTACTATTAAATACTGGTCGTATCCAACCGGCGCGGTGCATTTTATATGTATGTGGTACTTACGTCACCCAATGCATAACGTTAGGCACTATTGCGCAATAATGCGTATTATTTGCCATATCATACCATTACAAACTTGCATTGTATTTTTAGTAAATGAATTGTTTTTCAAACCACCGAAAGCTTGCAACAAGTCGGGTGGTCCTATTCATGTTGCGCGGAGTGTATATACAAGTATAAAAATTATTGATTTAGTTCTCACGTTTCAACTAAGTGGAGTAAATTCCAACTTTACTACTGTGAGCAAAAAATAGTAAGGCTTTGTTCATAATTTTTAAATTCTTAATTTATTCTTCCAAATCTATTTCGTCCCCCTCAAAGTAATCCCCCCTGGCCCCAATACACTTGTGCCAACGTTTCTTCCAATTCTCGAAACAGTTGTTAAAGTCAATTTCAGGAATAACCATGAATGCGCGTAGCGATTTACGTTTAATGTCTTCAATTGACTCAAAACGGTTTTCCCGGAGCGGTCGTTTGAGTTTGCTGAATAGCCAGAAGTCACACGGAGCTAAATTAGGCGAATACGGTGGTTGCGGCAAGACATTGGTTGAAAATTTGGCGAAAAACTCACGAAGAATTAATGCAGTTATGCGACGGTGCATTATCGTATTGCAAAAACCAAGAGTTATCGGCCCATAATTCTGGCCTCTTTTTACGAATAGCATTGCGCAAACGACGCATAACACTCAAATAGTATTCTTTGTTGACAGTTTGGCCGGTCGGAAGGAATTCGGAGTGCACCATACCTCGATAATCGAAGAAATCTGTCAACATAACCTTGATTTTTAACTTGTTTTGACGTGGTTTTTTGGGCTTCGGCTCACCTTTGATACGATATTCGGCCGATTGATCGTCTGTTTCCGGGTCATAAGCGTAGATCCAAGTCTCATCTCCAGTTATGATGCCTTTCAATTTGTCTTGATAGTCGGAAAGCATTGTTTCACAGACGTCAACGCGACGCTGTTTTTCGAAAAAATTGAGTGATTTTGGAACGAATCGTGCTTTCATTTTTCCTAGGTCCAAATGATCTTTCAAAATGGTTTTCACTGGTCCTTCCGATATTCCAACGATGTCAGTAAGGTCTCTGACTGTTAATCGCCGATTCTCAAGCACCAATTCCTTGATTCTATTGACGTGTTGATCATCAGTTGATGTTGATGGCCGTACTGGACGTGGTTCGTCATCAACGCGTTCTCGACCCTCTTTGAATAATTTGTACCAATCAAAAACACTTGCTCGCGACAAACAATTATCACCGAAGGCCTTTTGCAACATTCTGAACGTTTCGGCACCAGAAATTTGATTCCGTACACAAAATTTAATGGAACTTCTTTGTTGAATAATTTCACTCATTGTAAAAATCGCCGAATGCACTTTTTGTACTTCAGAAAGACAAGCGTATACTAAACACTAATGATTATTTTGATGTGACATTTGGCACAGATGTCACTGATAGTCATACCAACCTAGAAAAAAAATATTTCGACTAATGGGTTTTCGCGCGAACTTTAAATTAAAAAGTCTTACTATTTTTTGCCCACAGTAGTATATCCAGTTATAATATCGAATACTAATGGATAACATATTCAGATAAAAAAAGACACCAAACGATACTAGTAATTCGTAATTGTTTATCGAATAAACATATACAAAGCTATTTAACACTAAACCTACCATGACGAGTCAAATGACCCATTTTAAATTTTTGTGGGAATTTCTTGAAAATAACATTATCACATCGCCATTTGCCTTTACGACTTTTATTAAAACATAGATCGAATGTATTTTCCAAGATTTACTTGTTTCTTATTAATTCTTTTTCCGAGAAAAATATGTAATCTGCCCTAGCTACCGCAACGGGTCATTTGACCCGTGCAAAGATTCTTTACTTTGATTTTTATTTCTTGTGATACAAAACCGTTGCATTGGACATTTTTGCTATTGTATTATATGATATTGTAGCGAATACGCTTTTTGATCGCTACTCTATCAGTTACGCACCGTCGTACATTGCAGACAAAAATAATAAGTAAACAAGTTTAATCTATAACAAAATACACAGAAGAAGCCTCTGGAGTATTGAGAACTCAATGGGGTCTTACTCCTGCAAAAATAAATGCATTTATTGCTCTTCTATATGCACGTGGAGTAGTAAATGGAGTCCCGCCTTTTTTTTTCAAAAACCATGAGCAGGAGTGATTCTTGGGAAATTTTGCGGTTCATCAGGCTAGATAAAAAAGGTCAACGAAGTCAGCGTATACAAACAGATAAATTTGCTCTAATCGCTGAAGTTTGATCCAAATTCATAGAGAACAGCCAAAATTGCTACAAGCCTCGGGAACATGTAACTATCGATGAACAGCTTTTTCCAACCAAAGCGAGGTGTAGGTTTACACAATAAACGGACAAACCAGATAGGTTTGGTATCAAATTTTGACTAGCATCTGATGTCAGCACCAAATAAATCATAAATGGATTTCCATATTTAGGAAAGGGCGAAAACAGAGGAGCTTCAAGTCGGCTTGGGGAATATGTTGTTCTCATAACAGGATGCGGGAGAAGCGTCACTACAGATAATTTCTTTACGAGCGCATCACTAGCTGCAAAACTACTAGAAAAAAGAACCACTATTGTTGGAACGATCCGCGAAAATAAAAGAGAACTATCAAAATTCGCCAAGCAGGTCAAAGAGGTATGCCGCGTTTCACAACAAAACTATATAAATCGAGTTCACTTACCATTTACAAAAGTAAGCCAAACAAAAAAGTGCTTCTACTAAGCTCAAAGCATAAATATGTAATCATTGAAGCACATGGCAAGCGTTTACCTGAAACGATTAAATTTTACAATAATACTAAATACGGTGTAGACATGACGGGTCAAATGGCCAAAAAATACTCCGTGAAATCGAAATCGCGAAGATGGTCGGCGCAGATTTTCTTCAATATTCTTGATCATGCTGGAATCAACTTATGGGTTTTATATAGGGAAACGACCAGCGAGAAAATTTCTAGACAACAATTTTTGTTCCAATTAGCTGAAGAACTTGTCGAAGATTTTCAACATGAGAACAGGAAGAAAAAGAAAATATACAAAAAACGTCAACAAATTCAAGATCGGATTCTCGTGTGCAAATGCGAAAAAGGTGCCAAATAGGTTTTTGCAAAGAAAACAAAACTTCGAAAATCTGTTTCAGGTGCAACAAATATGTGTGGAATGTACCTTTGAGAATCCACTAACTTACAAAATATGCGGTGAACATAAATAAAGTTAGTATATTATTTATTCGTTTTAAAGAAGGGTCATTTGACCCGGTTTGGTAGGAATAGGAATTCATGAAGTATCGGTAGGTTTAGTGTTAAAAACATACTGACTAGTAACAAATTATTTGTTTAGGAGTTTCCCGACAACTGAAGTATGTATAAACGCAGAAAAAGGTTATAAATGTTAGAGTTCTCATTAAACATACTAAAAACATAAAATGTAAAATTAGATACTATGCAGATGTTTACAAAGCCACACATGTCTTTCGATTTTTGTAATCTAAATAATAGGTACACCAAAAATTTAGTTCATGGTAGTATGTACATATACATACATACATAGTTTAATAATCGTCATTGCAAAGTTTTTAAAATTAGAATGCTTATGCGAAAAAATATGTTTGAAATAGTTCTTATTCTTCGAAGAAAAATATGAAATATCGAATACTACAATGAAAATTGAAAACATATTCGAAAGAGAATGTTTTTCTAATAAAATTTTGGAATTTTACGTTCTTTGTAATATTCATGTCTTACAGTAGAATTATACCGAAACAATATTAAATACCATAAAACGTCGTTTCAAATTACAGATAGCTAGAACATCCGTTACCAATGCGAACAACTGTATATAAAAAACGCCCATTGACAAAAGTAACATAGTAAATAATGTAAATTTTAAACAATAAAAGGTAGCTCAACGAAACACTCTTACGTGTTTTGTTCACTGAGAACTAATCAGACAGCCTTCGCTTTGCCGACTGTATATAGCCAGTGGTAAATCGTATATGATAAAACTAGAAAATTGGGGAAGATATATACTTCCATTTGTTGGACGGAAATAATAACTGTCTGACAAGCCTAGTGAAAGTACTAAAGCAATAAATGAGTTACATACAGTCAACAAATAGAAAGATATTTGACGAGTTCTAAAAGTACGAAACACGCAGTAGTCAGTGCTTTGTCAACTATAACTTTCCATTAGTTACGATGCATATTTAATATATATAGATAATTTAAATTATGAATACGCAACACAATAACTATATATGTAATACTATAACTATATACAGTCATATGTACGAAAATAGCAGTCCTAAATTAATACTTATAAACAACATTTACAACGGACAATTCTGGTACAGCTATATTGAAATTATTTACAATTCCTAAATATATATTAGGGAGGATGACTGAGTTTTCTAGTCATGCGCAGTTACTTGCCTATGCATTAAAATAGCAATACCATAGCTGGCGGTACTAAACGCAGACATGTAGTTTTGTCGCAGAACAATTTTTTAATCTTCCGTTTCTGTTGTAATACGAGGGTAGCCGTTTATATTTCGGGAACTGGCAACACTATTAGTGTTGCCTCCGATCTGATGATTGCATCGTGAAGTTTGTCATTTTTGACAATAGGTATATTTATCTTGACAGTTTTATTATCCGGTCACTATTTCTATTGTTGACAGTAATTTGAAAGTTTTATGTTAGCGAAAGAATGGAATTAGCTCGCGAACATTTTCGTGCAATTATTTTTCATAACTTTCGGCGTGGATTATCTCAACAAGTGTGCATCGACGAGCTGAATTCTTTATATGATGATGAAGCACCATCGAAAACTACAGTATATCGTTGGTACAGTGAATTCAAACATGGACGGAGTTCTTTGGACGCTGAATTTCGTGAAAGTCGTCCCACAAATGTTGTTGTGTCGGAAAACATTAATGCAGTGTCTGAATTGATAATGCAAGACCGTCATGTGACATACCGTGAGATCGAGGCATCTCTAGGTAATCAAAAAAGAACTCGCGTCGAATGGTGCCAAGAAATGTACAAAAAATACAATTGCGGTGCTTCAAAGAACATTTATAAAGTCGTCACAGGTGATGAATGTTGGTATTCCAAGATGAGACAAAACCAACAAAAGTTGTTCACGCTCGAAGCACATCAAAACAAATGGTCGCCTGTTTTTTCGGAAAAACCGGTCACCTTGCAGCCGTGCCTTTAGAGAGTTGTAGAACAGTCAATTCCGAATGGCACCCAACTATTTGTTTGCCAAAAGTTTTTAAGGAAATAAGGAAAACAAAACTGAAAACGACAGATCATTCTCCATCATGACAATGCGAGCTCTCATAGGTCGGTTCAAATAATTGAATATTTGACTGGGCAAAACATTGAATTGATGAGCCATCCGCCGTACAGACCTGATCTAGCACCCTGTGATTTCTTTTTGTTCCCACACGTGAAGAATAACCTTCGTGGTCAACAGTTTTCTACGCCGAAAGAATAAGTTGAGGCATTCAAAACTCATATTTTGGAGATACCGCCTTCACAGTGGCAGCAAGGAGAATATTTTGAAAAGCAATAAAACTATTTTCGATAATAAAATTTTTTTTTTGTTTGCTATTCCCGAAATATAAACGGATATCCTCGTATAGGCCGAGTAAAACATTGTTTGTTGGAAAAAAGAGCAATTATACTCGACTTACTTAACAGAGGTAAAAGCTACAAGTTTATACAAATCATGTTCTGCGTAAATGATGGCAAACACTAAAAACTGGAGAAAAGTGAAAGAAAATCGTAGTGGAAAAAGGAAAACTAGCCCTAGAGAAGACGGAAACATTATAACTTGTGTAGAGAAGACACCGTTCATAAGTCCAGCGGTAATTAAAAGTGAGTTACCCGTTTGTATAAGCACTTCTACTATTAGACGAAGATTGATTCAAGGAAAGTCGCGTGCAAGAAGGCTTACAAAGGTACCATCGCCAAACCCCATTGAAAATTTAAGTGTAGAGTTGAAAAAGATTGTATCTGCTACTAAGCCGCAAAATATTGACGATCTGTGGAAGATATGCCAAGCAGAATGGCAATCAATTTCAACAGAGACATGTAGGCAACAGGTGAACTTTTTGCCCCACAGGTGACAAGAGGTGATAAACAATAAAGATCAAGCAACAAAATATTAAGAGTTTCAATCCAATTAACTAAGTAAAAAATGACATTTAGTTAGCATTTTTGCATGACTCTATTTTAATGCACAATTATTTTATTTCTCCTAGGATATAAACAGTTTTATTTTCTCTTTGGTATTAAGAAACCTATTTATTTATTATTATAGTTATGTAGCATGTTGGAACAAAGAGTTCAAAAAACTTGAATTTCTTTTATTTAACGTATAAATTGATATTTCAGTAAATTTAAGACCACTGCAATTTTCGTGCATATGACTGTATGTATGTACATCAATTTTTATATATTAAGATATACAACAGGAATTTTTTATTAAGCTTTGAAGTCTGAGTGCTTGTACTCTCATTCAAACCATTACTGGCAAAAGAATGTGATGAATGCACAAAAAAAAGAAGACTAGGCCTTATTTATTATACATGTATCCAACTCTAACATTATACAAGGAGAATAACAATTATTACGTACGTTCTCTATAACCTACTAATTTGTAATATAATGGATTTAATTTTTAATATAGGAAGACAAATAATAACATTGATGTAAGATATGAAAAAAAAAACATTCGGAGTTTTTATCAACAAGGCCTACTATACAAAATAGTCCATCTAAGCAAATGCTGCGATTTACAACATTCGGGTTTATTCAGTTGTTTTTGCATTAATATTCCAAAGCAACTTAAAATGCTACTATGCGATCGTCAAAACTATAAAAGCAATGTTACAACGATGTAATTTGTTAATATCAAGAAAATAATGATAGCAGTTCAGTTACTACTAAAGATATGGATAAACAATTAACTTCAAAGAGATACAAAAATTAAAATAAAAACTATGAAATTAAAGATATCGATTTAGACAATCCTGATTTTCAAGTATGAAATGTTAATCCAATGAAAAATTTCACAAATGTATACGATACGATATTAGTGCATAAAAGGTTGCCAAATACTATAAATGAAAGTGATAAAGTTATGTATCTGATCGATTACTAAACCAAAGCGAAAACAACTTTTAATGCAAATCTTCAAACTAAGATATGTATGTGTTCTGAAAAGTTCCCAAGAATTTCTGGAGAAACAAGATAAGACAGAAATGATACTTTTACTGACAAACCATATGGTTTTAATTCGAAAATAGAAAAGAATATAATATTCTGTATGATGTAGACAAAACTGTAAAATGCCAATGTTCTGTATCAATCGCGGTACTCATGAAATTACTCAGAACATTTACATATTTCCATTTTACATGACTTTTAGTTTATTGTAGTAATAAAATTTGGGAAAATTAATAGGAAAATATCAAGCAAGTTTGTAATATTATATATAGGTATTAAGCTGTTGAAGTCCAATAAAAGTAATTGCTGCTAATATAAGGCAAAAAAAATATTACATGCCTTACAACAATTGAAAAATCAACGTTTTTCTTTGCTTTAATAAAACGTTTGTACAATGTCATAAATATAAAACTACCTCAAATGTATTTAGATCACACAACGCAAGATTTGTGTCAAACCTAAAAGTTATCCATATGTAGGCCTTATTAAATTCTTTTGAGTTTAATAAATTGTATACAAGAGAACATGTCATTTGATGTAAAGCACATAAACTTTTACATAAAAATATATATTTTATATAAATAATATAGGAGTAATGCAATCTGCTAAAGGAGTTATTGTGTCATGAAAGAGTACTCATCACTGTTTTAACAACTGTAAAATTCTATTAAGGCTTTTCATTTTCTAAGAGAAAAAAGATTACTGACTGCATTATTTTCACACAAATACTAGAACACAAAATCATAAAAACTAATGCCACGGTGAAAAAAATGTAATTGACCTCAACATTGACATTTATGAAAGATGTCCTCAATACACGTCTCTACACTATTTTATTCATTTATATACAAATTGAAATCTCAACACTAAAAAAAAATCGGCAACAAAATTTTAATGACGCTTGTCATTAAACATGCCCACCCTTAAGCTTTTAATGTCAATGCAAAAGACTTAATAGTAAGTTTAACAATATAAACAAGAAATAAAATACATACCTGCTTAAAGTGCCAATATACAATCTTACATCTTCCAAGTTTGTTTTGTTTAAGAAATATTAATCCGTCATCTCTGATGCAGTTGCTATGTTTTGGGGTGTTGGACAAAACATTATACAAAGCGCTTAATTTCTCATTCAAAACACTAAATAAATTGCACTTTTTTACGATAAATATATTTCAATTCCATCATTTTGGAATATTTTATTGCTTTAACATTCGGTAGATAAAAACATTTACTACAAATATATGCATATACATATATATTATGTGTTCTATGACAACCAACGAGAGCAACAACCCGAAACCGAAGTCGAAACGAATAACTTCAAGCGCAAGACCCCGAACAGGAACTCGGTTATCCAATACAATGTTGGATTATGCGCGGTAACACGTGAATTGTGACGACGCCACTACAAAACATTTTCAATAGAAATCAATTATTTCTATTTGAGAAAAATTACTTGTTTCTATATATTCCTTTTGCTTTTAGCCTTTATAATTTTGTAAAATTAAATATCTAGCATGACAGAAAGCAATAAATCAAACTTATAACCTAGAATAATGCATACACGTCTGCGTACTTAAATTTATAAATTGGTTGTTTTCTACTTAAATAAACGCTTATAAATGAATTCATAAATTTTTGTCTCAACCATAAACTTTTATTTAACAAAATTATTACGAACATTCGCGGCATTATAGTATATTATATATTAAATACATTACGAGAAAAATATTTTCTTGGTTAACATATGCCAATATATTCCCAACAGAATACTTGCAGTTTTCAAATGATTCTATAATAATCAACATAATAAAACAACCAAGTGTATATTACAACAAATATTCTGCCTTTTAAAAAAACTTGAGAAAAATAAATTACTATTAATTCCATTTAATAATTTTATTGACATTATTTAACATAGTTATAATGTACAAATAAGACCTTAAAATTAAATTACAATACAAATTATACTAAAGTAAAATTCATTCTATTACAAAATGTTTGAATATGAAATACAATTGACAAACTTGAATAATGTTTAAAATAATGTTAAAACCCTATAAATTATGTACAAAGTGCTGAAAAAATCTGTTTCCACTTTTGGTAATTGCATACTTAATACAATATAAACCTTGATTTATAAATTAATTATAGCTTTACACTAATAAAACACATCACTATATTCCTTTCATAAAAATGAAATATATTCATTCATAATGCCCGATGATCAGCATATAATTACAACCGATCTCGATAACGATGACGACTTTCTCTATCTCGATCGCGAGAGCGTTCACTGGTCCTCCACAGAAATTCATCAACAGATCTGTCATAAGATCTTTTGTCAGAATACGAACTAATACGTGATGATGGATAATCTGGTAAAGGTAGCCCATCATAATATCTCGGCGGTGGTAAACTTTCATATGCACTTGTATATAGACCAGGTGGTGGTACATATGGTAAAGGTGGTAATTGATGCTGCATTGTTCGCATATAATCAGCCACATATGCTTCTGCAGCAGCAGCAGTATATGGACGAGGTGAATCTCTATCATAAAATAGTGAAAACCGATCACGTGGTCGTGGAGAAACAGAACGTCTGTATACTGAACTCGATGAAGTAAGACCTCTAGATGTAAGGAAAAATTTTCTTCTTGAATAAGAAGAACCACGACCGCGAAAACCAAATGATGTTCGAGCCGCAATTGGCATTCTTGCTTTAGGATGTCTATGACCATCACGACCTCTCAGACCATTTTTTTTAGCTGCTTCTTTAGCTAAACGTAGTATTGGTGTTATTTCTATGCCTTCATCTTCAGGAAATAATCTGCACAGCTCTTCAGCAACTCGTGGTTCAATTTCTTGACCATCTCTACCAATTTTTACAGGTTTACCTTCATTCCAAGGGTTATATAAATGCATTGTACTGCTAAAAGGTAATTCCTTACGACATATCCAGTCCACTTTAAATACACCTCCAAGTGCTTTGGCTGATAACCCTGGAGGCAACACCCATGATATTGGTGGAACATCGTGACGTGATTCACCATGTAACCTTGCAAAACCAGCAAATTTACCACTTTCTTTAACAGAAAATATAAGTAGTACATTTCTAGATTCTCGATAAGCTTGATTTAAGTTAGCTTCATTCTGTGGAAGAGTAGACCAGACTCCTTTTGCTTTAGATAATGTCACATTTTCTGCATTATTTGATTTAATTACAAAAAATCTAGCATCACGAAACAAGTAATTTAACTTAGTTAAGTAATCATAGGATTTTCCCTTAGGATCCTTAGAACGTGGTCTTTTGGCAGCTGGGGATGGTGATTTATCTTTAGAATGGCCCCTTTTGTGACGGGAACGGCGTCCTTTTGCAGCTGATGATGCAGAACTTACTGAACTAATACTAGGAGCACTTGAACTTTCGGAACTACTTGATGATAAATCACTTTCATAGTTAACTTCATCCAATTTTATATCGTCTCCCATGTCCAAGCTCAAGTTTAGATTTTCAGTATCTGCACTGCCATTCTGTTTCGCATTCTCAGAGTCCATTATACATGCACTTATGCCGAAAAGTAGTTTACATCTGTTATGTTCATCAAAATGACTCTCATTACTAGTTTATATTATTTACTTGTACTCTTTATTAGTAGATATTTTATAAAACGAAAGTAGTTAACCAAACCAAAACACTAAACAAGAAGTTGGTAATATATCTAAGTCATCAATTAAAAATTCCCCTAAATAAAGCGCAAATTTTGAAATGTATTTAAAAATTCTGTTTGCATTGCATTTAAATGTATTGTCATTTGATCAACAAAATGCAGTTTAATAGTGATATGTTTTGTTTACTGTGCTTACTATTTCGAACAGTATTCCAAATTTTATTGTTCACTTATAAAATATATTAGTTAGTTATAGTAACTAAAAAATTTTTATTTAATTTTAAATTAACAAAAATTACGGAATAAATTGTAAATATTTAAAGATTACAACAAAATTCATAGCTCTATATACATATATATATATATATATATATATATATATATATATATGTATATATATATATATATAGTTAATTTGGATATACCATATTACACATATCTATTTGTATTGCAATAGTCTGACTAAAAACAAATCAAAACATTTTTAAAAATATTTATTAAGTCTTTATAATACAAGGACATATATTTTTACAATACAATTCTAATTTCTCAAGTTGCTTTCAAAGAATTCTTTTCTGTGCACTAATGGAATATGCTTTTGTCTAAAAAAGAAATTTTCATTTCCTAATGTGCTAAACATACTTTCCCCTTCCTTTCCCAGAAGTTTCCTTAATGCTCTGTTTCTTTGTAATAGTTTTTCATAATATTCTTTACCACCTTCAGCAAAAATTTGATCTTTCTCTTTTAAAAATTTATCAATTGTTTGTTCATAATGTATTTGTGTATAGTCTTTTACAAAAAAATAGGATCCAAAAGAAAACATGGTTGTAAGAATATATAAGATTATCCTCATTCCTCTAGGTCTTGTATATAAATTTAACTTAGTATTGAAAAGGTTACTAACTGAATAACAAGATACAACTGCAAATGATAAAAAAAACGTGTCCAGTATTAATTTAGGAGAATCTGCAGTTTTTATTTCTCTTGCAATAGCATATAACTGTGCATTTTCGGACAGTATAAAAGAATTTAATAATTGTGTAGCTTCGTCTGTACCCCATGGAATTGATTCTCCACCTTTTACCTTTAAATTGATATCTATATACAAAAACAATTTTGGTAGTACAATCAATATACCTTTATTAAAGTTTTATCTATAGTTTCAATATCTGTGTAGGTAAAATTTACTGGCATACCAATAATAGCACCAAACTTGCTGTAAGATGTTCCTGCATGAAATGTATCAAAACCATAAACATTGAAAGGTTTGAATAATTTCCGTTGGCTATGTTCTACCTACAATAAAACAGAACTAAAGTTTCATAAAATACTTGCATGATTTCTTAAAACCTAGAAAACATACATTAATTAAATTAATAGCTTTCTCAAACCGATTCCTTAATTCTTCCGAAAGAGGAACAGATAAACCATGCCTGGAACATTCTTGAATCATTTCCTGTCAAGTAATTTATCAGTGCACATATACATACTTATACAAATGAACTATTTCTTTATACTCGTCTAAATAGAATGTGTTTGGAAAAAATTTCAAACTAAATGCACTTAATCCAGCTACAGTCGCTAAACTTAACGCGTACCGTTTTCCTTTCTCAGTTAATAACCATTCTCCAAAACGCTTAAAACTCATTTTTTAAACGGTTAAAATATGTATCACGAAAGCAACAATTATTTTGATTTTGTACTTCTACTCATAAAAAACGCAGTTTGCATTCGATGATATAGGTTATGTAATTTATCTAGCAATGTATCAAACAAATTAATAATTTTTCAAATTCGCTTACATTTCAATTTGTATTTCAATATAATATTAGAATTTATACCTACATTCAAAATTTAATTTAACTCATATATATCACATTTTAGTTGCTAGTGATTGTTTTGTTTTACCTAATCACAGGTGGTACCAAATTGAGAAGAAATGGTTTATCTATTCTTTACGCGTCTAGTGTCAAAAATGACACTCTAAAATATGCAGTTTTTAATGATTGTTTAATATATAAAATGTGTTCTACTTTTTTGCTGAAAATTTTTGTATAAATGAGAAGAATTATAAAACTTAAAATGCACTTATTTGGAAGTGTTATATTTCTACTGTTGGTGAACCATATTACATCTCAAAACAATGTACAGCCAAGCCCTTTAATGGACACAAATAAACCAGAGTTAAAACTTTCCACAAATAATGAACATGATATTGAAGACAAGTTAACAACAGCAAGTTTTGACAACATAACTTTCACAACAACAAAGTCTGAATGGGTGACAAGTACTTCAACACCTGTAATGGTAGCTAACGTGACAGTGGCTGTAGATACTAGAGGTTCCTTAGTAAGTCCATCTAGTACAATATCGAATACAGCAAATAATACAAATGTTAGTTCCACAACAGCGTCTGGTGACCCAGTTTTGCCAGATAAAGGTTCTGCTGAAGATGAACACAATAGTTCTATGGCAATTTTTTTTGTTTTATGTGTATTGGCACTTGGAATATTATTGATCCATCTAATGCTGCAAACTGGTTTTCAGTATGTGCCAGAAAGTATTGTTATAGTCTTTCTTGGTGCATTGATTGGACTAACAATGAATGCTTTGTCTAAAAGAAATATCAGTAATTGGAGAAAGGAAGAAGCATTTTCACCCACTGCATTTTTCTTAATTTTATTACCACCTATTATATTTGAGTCTGGATATAATTTGCATAAAGGCAATTTTTTTCAAAATATTGGGTCCATATTAGTATTTGCTATAATAGGAACAACGATATCAGCATTTGTTATTGGTTTTGGAGTTTATTTCCTTGGCTTAGCAGAGGTTGTTTATAAACTAAGCTTTTTAGAATCATTTGCTTTTGGGTCTCTCATATCTGCAGTAGATCCAGTCGCAACAGTGGCAATATTTCATGCACTAAACGTTGATCCAATTTTAAATATGTTGGTTTTTGGTGAGAGTATTTTAAATGATGCTATTGCAATTGTGTTAACTACTGCAGCACTTGAGTCAAATGATCCATCTATATCAACTGGAGAGGCAATTGTTCTAGGTATAAACAGATTTTGCCTTATGTTCTTTGCATCAGCTGGCATAGGAGTAGTTTTTGCATTAGTAAGTGCTTTATTACTGAAGCATGTAGATTTACGAAAAAATCCATCCTTGGAATTTGGAATGATGTTAGTGTTTACATATGCACCATATGTTTTAGCTGAGGGAATACATTTATCTGGTATAATGGCAATTTTGTTTTGTGGCATCGTTATGTCACATTACACACATTTTAATTTGTCTACTGTAACACAGATTACAATGCAGCAAACACTACGAACCTTATCATTTATTGCAGAAACATGTGTATTTGCATATTTGGGATTGGCATTATTTAGTTTCAAACATCGAGTAGAACCTGCACTTATTGTATGGAGTGTGATCCTATGTTTAATTGGACGTGCTTGTAATATTTTTCCTTTGGCTCTCCTCGTTAATCGATTCCGTGAGCATCAAATAACAAAGAAGATGATGTTTATAATGTGGTTCAGTGGTTTAAGAGGAGCCATTTCTTATGCTTTGTCACTGCATTTAAATTTTAGTGATGAAACTCGACATGTGATTATTACAACAACTTTAATTATTGTACTTATCACAACTTTGTTTTTTGGAGGATCCACCATGCCTCTGTTGAAGTTTATGCAAGCAACAAAGAATCCGTCCCGTAGGCTTCGGAAACGAAAGAAGGATCGAGAAGTAACTTTAAGCAAAACTAGAGAATGGGGCCAAGCTATAGATTCAGAACATTTATCAGAAACTACGGAAGGTGAAATGGAAGTTTCATTTGCATCTTCTAGAATAAAAGGATTTGTAAAGTATGACTTGAAATATTTTATCCCATTCTTCACAAGGAGATTTACACAACAGGTAAATGTTGAACAAATGTATTACTGTAATGTTTATGATATATTGAATGTACAGTGAGTTATTACGGGCTAAAAATTTAGATGATATTGCAGTGTATACCTGCCTTCATATTTCAATAATGAGTTCTGCAAAACAGTCTTTCTATAAGTTTCATACTTTACCAAGTGAAAGGAACAAGGACTACCAAATTTGCAACAGTTTGTTTTAATGTGATAGATTTTACACACTGAATTGCTTCAAGCTTTGTGTCACTTTAAATCAGTGGCGGCTCGTGAGTATTTGACATGGTGAGGCAGATAGAATAATAAATATTCAAAATTGTTTACAATTGATTAATAAACTCTATATACCTACTACATATAAAAACAGTTTATATATATTTATATAATATATATATATATATATATATATATATATATATATATATATATATATATATATATATATATATATATATATATATATATATATATATATATATATATATATCCAGTACAAACAGGGCTGCCAGACGTGAACTGAGCCCTATATCGCGCCCCATTCGATTTTTAAGGGAAAACGAAGTTTCAAAGCAAACCCTTGTGAAACGAAAATAAATATTCTAAAAAATCAAACAAATTCTAAAAACATTAATCAAAAATAAGAACTCAATCTTCTAGGATTTAAAAATAAAAAATAAATACATTCCTATTATAATATAAAATTTAATAATATAACAAATATATACATATATATGTATATATATAAATCAACAACAATCCAATAACAAAATTTCAAAATTACATGCAAAATAAAATATTTTAAAATACAGAGAATTTCCTTTATTGGCATTGCACGTAGAATTACATTTAATAGATTTTACTTCTTGTATAGCAAAGGTATCCTCCGGTTTTTTGTGTTAGCAAAATAATCAATTACATCATTATAAAATCGTTCATCCCTTGTCATCGTTTTAACCAATTCCTTTTCGATTGCAATTAGTGCACAGTTACTAAGTCTTTGTTGTCCAATTGTATTTCTAACATACGATTTTATACGTTTCAATGTGGAAAAACTTCGCTCAACGGACGCGGAAGTTACCGGTATGGTAACTACTATACTTAGCAATTTAAAAAGTTCTGGCATACAGATGGCTAACTTTTGTTCGTGCATAAATCTTAACATTTCACATGGTGTTTTAGAATTACCAAGGAGTTGCATGTCACTATAAATAACAGCTAATTCATTTTTTAATTGAATTTGATCAAAAAATTTATATTGTTCAAACAAATTATTTAAGAGCCTCTGAGGAAATGCCTTCGAATATTCTTCAAATTTACTTTCTGTTAATAAATCAAAAAAAGCAAGTTTTTCTAAATCAATAAATCTAATTTCAATTTGACTAATAAACGTATCTAGAATTTCGAAAAATAATTTTCTATAATTTTGTTTAGTATCTGGAACGTCATCAATTCTACGCCTTTTATGTGCAACAGATTCGTCAGACATCGAATTTTCGTATACAGTACTGAAATATGTATCACACTCCCGAAATTCTCTAAACTTATCAAGCAAAAAGTAAACGATCTCGGGCATAAATAACATCAGTTAGTTTGTTTTGTAATATTGAAAATACAACGTCAGTTTGTCCAAATATTAACTTAAAAGTATCTAAAAGAAAATTAAAATCATTATCCAGAAGAAGATTTTTTAATCCAAAAGCTTCTCGTATAGATATGCTATCAAAGTCAGGACTTTCTGCAATGAAATCAAAAACTTCAATTAACTTATTTTTATTCGCATGAATTGTAAAAACAGCCCTAGAAGTGAAATTCCAACGAGTAGATGCGTTTGATGGTATATGTTTTTGACAGATTAAATTTAACACATGAGTTCTCTTAGTGGATTTGGAAAAAAAAGATGAAAACCCTGACAAATTTGAAAAAAATATTCTTACAGACGTTATGGACTTACAAGATGTTCCTAACACTAAATTCAAGACATGTGCATGGCAGTGTGTAAATATTGCTTGAGGAGCTATTTCTTTAACTTTTGTTTGTAAACCGTTCACATGCCCAGCCATAACTGCCGCTCCGTCATACGTTTGAGCAATTAGTTTACTATTAAACTGAAATTTTTCAAAAATATTAGTTAATAATTTAAATAAATCATCAGAGGTGCGACCTGAACTTACATCAAAGAATCCTAAAAACCTTTCAACAATATTACCCTCGATCGTGTATCTTACAATAATAGACAATTGCGAATTACATGTTATATCTGTTGTTTCGTCTATTTGCCATGAAAAATATTCTGAATTAAAAATTTCACAATCTATTTTTTTCTTTACAATAAAACTAATTGATTCTATTAATTCATTTTGAATTGTTTTCGATGTGCCAAAAAATACAGAGCTATCATCTAAGAATTTTTGTAAAATGGTATCATGTTTTGCCGTTAATAAAACAAGTTCTTTAAAATTTCCCCTGTTTGCAGAAGTATTTGTTTCATTATGTCCTCTGAAAG
Organism: Dermolepida albohirtum; assembly: GCA_031893035.1. Classification (NCBI taxonomy): domain Eukaryota; kingdom Metazoa; phylum Arthropoda; class Insecta; order Coleoptera; family Scarabaeidae; genus Dermolepida; species Dermolepida albohirtum. Next base: position 69,889 of record JAVIWB010001574.1, on the reverse strand, counting down.
ATAATTCCTGTGTACAAAGAAATATAGTAATATCAATTAAACGCTTTAATATATCTCGATTTTGGCTAACTTCTTTATTGTAATTCTCCATTTGATTGCGCTTCACATTGTCTATCGCATCCGCGATATTATATTTTCCGAACATATGTAATTTACAAGTAGCTTAAATGTGATGTTTGGATTTAGTATGTTTTTCTACTGATCGCGACAAGTTTTTAAGATCAAAATAACCCGTTTTACTCCAAATACTATCTGTATTTGTGGAAAAAATTATACATGCCCAACAAAATAATCTGTTTCTTTTTATACTACCACATAACCAATTACATTTGTTATACCACGAATTATTGAAATTTCTGTTAGACTTACCGTGTATTGTAAGAGATTTTGATAAATCAGGGTTTGGTCTTGGAAGGTTTTTGACATATAATTGATCTTCTACCGATAGAACAACGAACATATTTCTTATTAAAAAATCTACAATGTCTTGTGTATTTCTTACATTTTCTAAATCCATATTCACAATTTTTAAATCACTGAAAATATCACTAAACAAATATTAAAATATTTAACCTAACTTTGTTATTCCCCCGAGTTTAACTGCTGTAATTTGCGATTCGGGCCGAGAATGTCAGCCTCGAGTATATTCGGTAGTTCGGCGATTGTGATTCGATGAGAGGCTCAGTTTAAATTGGCTTCAGATAATTATTGTGTTGTACATACATACACTCCGCGCAACATGAATAGGACCAACTGCATATATGACATTTGTAGTTGGTATAAACATGGTAGCGCGCTGGAATTGTTATTTTCGAAAATAAGAGGGTTGATAAAAAGATGTATGTAGGTACCAAATATAATTTTTGTAAAAGTCAGTGCAAATGTACGTTACTAATGACAATAAGTAGAGTAATTAAACGCCACTTGAATACGACCAATCTACAAAATAAAAGATTCGTTTGCAATAACAAAATACATTATTGTTCAATAATGAGTACTTTTGCCATTATTTCTTATAACCTCAAATAGTCGGGATGGAATGGAATTATACAGGGTTCTCAAGTAGTCAACGGGAAGTTCCGCCCAACTTCGTTTCAGCGCCTGCTCTAGTTCGTCAGCGCAACTGAATTGGGTAGCATTGGAGTACAATTTACGCGACAACCATCCCCAAACATTTTCTATGATGTTCAGGTCGGGGAGAGCGATGGCCAATCGAGAACCTCCATGCCTTGTTCTTGAAACCAGCGTCGAACAATGCGCGCGGTGTGAATACTGGCATTATCCTGTTGGAAAATAAATGGCCCACCTGCCATAACGTTGGAAAATTTGTCTTTCACCTGTTGCAGCAGCTGGACGTACTTTTCCGAATCTGTCTGCCCTTCACTATTACTAAATCAGCAGGTCCGTTATGGGAAACAGCTCCCCATACCATGACTGAACCAACATCGGCTCGCCTTCGTGACTGAATCACTTCATCTTTACGTAAATCGTGGAAATAATAAGAAAACCCATCCGGGCCATCTAAATTAAACTTCTTCTCGTCACTGAAAATAACAGTTTGCCATTCTCTTGTCCACCCCATTTTTGCTCGAGCAAACTGAAGACGTGCAGTGCGCTGAAATTCCCTTAAAGGAGGCCGTCGTTTAATTTTCAAACGTTTTAAATGCGGACAGGTCTTCAGTAACTTCTGTACAGTTCTTACCGATGCATTCGTTCCAACGTTATTCGCGATTTGTCTTGCCGTTAATGCCGAATTCGATGCTTCACGCAATATGGCTCGACGTTCTCTCTTAGTTGTAACGGATGTTGTTCGCCCTTTAAAACGTTTTCCATAATTCTCGGGATCCCTAATAAAATTGTTCACAACCTGGTGTGATCGACTTATTTTCTTTGCAGTAGCCCTTGAGGAATACCCTTTTTGATGGAACGCTTTAATTTTTCAAATTTCTTCCATACTTAAGCACTTCTGTCGTCCCATCGTTGCACAATACCCTTAATTACAGATGTTTGTTTATCCGGATACACGTTGTAACTCGACACTCATCCGGTAGCTTACTATTAAATACTGGTCGTATCCAACCGGCGCGGTGCATTTTATATGTATGTGGTACTTACGTCACCCAATGCATAACGTTAGGCACTATTGCGCAATAATGCGTATTATTTGCCATATCATACCATTACAAACTTGCATTGTATTTTTAGTAAATGAATTGTTTTTCAAACCACCGAAAGCTTGCAACAAGTCGGGTGGTCCTATTCATGTTGCGCGGAGTGTACATACATTGATATCTAAATAATATCTACTTGAAACAATAAAAATACTCCTGTTAAAACTTAAAACATATTATTTGCGTGGAGGAAATATTGAGAAACTGTACAAGAAGAATGTAAACCTTTAGACATCTTTATATCATTAAATAAATACTTAATTTATCCTATTAATAATGCTTTCTATATTATTAAAAAATTCAAAAATCTCACAATAAAGTTAGAAAAATCTATTAACTTTTTGAATATTTTTTCTTCTTTGTTATCTTAAATATGTAGCTAATACTTTACTGTAATTTCCATAGAAATTGAGAATTTTTTTGACTGCTGTAGTGCGTTATAAATTTTCAATGAGAGGCAATGAGTGGCCGGGCCTCAAATATTCGTGTTTAGTAGGGATATACATAGATCAAGCATGAAGTTGGTCGGGGCAAGTATACGCGCTCGTACATTCGCACGGAATTAAAATGAAATGATAAATTTGTACTTTGCTTGTAATGCCGGTTTATTTAAAACTATTTTCGTATTGTTTATAAGATAAATTCTGAATAAAAGATGATAATTAATTTATAAAGAATTTTAAAAGTATACATATTATTCTTGTTATAATTCCAAGATTTAGATGGTGAGGCACTGCCTCACCTGACCAGCCGCCACTGCTTTAAATATCTCCAGCTAATCTAAATCAATACTTTAAATTACATAAGAAGCAATTATTGATCAAATATATTGTATTTCTTTAAAGAATAAAATCATATTTGAACTATAATGTAAATTTGGATGTTACATTTATATTGTAGAACTTTAATCAGATGTAGGGTATGTGGGTAATATTTAATTCTTTCAAGTTGATTTCATATATTTTACCAAAAGAACGAAAAACCGCAACCAAAATTAAATTGTGAATATTTATATTATATAAATTTTGAAATAGTAACGTGCAGGTTATTTTGTGTAGCTTTTAATAATCTTCATACAAGATACTCTCAACAATTTCAAGCGCGTAATGTTTTATTGTGCTTTATGAAAGAGATTAAGATTAAAACAAATACTTTTTGCTCTGACTTTAAGAAAATACGTTACAGTCTCCAAAATTTCAAAATTTAATATTTAAATTTTTGCCATAAGTTTGCTATTAAGTTAGTACTTCATTTCTTGTTATAATTATACAATAATAATATTTGTTATTATGGTTTTTTTACAACTGTTGCTATCTCGCTTCTCTCAACCTAGAATTCCATTCACTGCGGTTTATCCAGTGCAACTATTTATTTTTCATGGCCGCGTCGACCTCATCCTGTCATGAGCGCCTAGGTCTTCCTCACTTCCTTTTACCCATTGGACTCCACTCCGTGATATTAATCCACCTTCTGTCTTCGCTTCTTTCCACATGACCATACTATTTCAACTTTTCACTTTTATGGTGTATACTGCGTCGTTTATTATTCCCATTCCCGTACTTATTCCCTCGTTCTTAAGTCTATCTGTCCGTGTCATCCTACAATACCTTCTCCAACATTTTATCTCAATCGCGTTTATTTTTGATTTATCTCTTGTTAACTGTCCATGTTTCTGTCCTGTTAAAGTTAAAGTATACAGAAAAATCATAGAATGATACTTTCTATGATTTTTCTGTATACTTTAACTTTGTTTGTTTTTTAATATAGTTATCCCACAGTATTCCGTTTAACTGTCTGCTGGTTTTTGTTTGTCCCAGTCGTGATTTCATTTCTTCTGATGTTGCTTCTTTTGCTATTATGGTGCCCAGGTATTTAAATTGTTTAGTTCCTTTAATTATTACGTTTTCTTCTATTTCTAGATTTTCCATTTCTTATGTCTTAGTTTTTAGATATTCTGTTTTATTAAAATCTATATCTAACCCGACTCCCATGCCTTGACATTTGTTCTTCCAGTTTTTTCAAGGTCTGTTCCAGGTAGATTTTGAACAGTGTCGGATAAGCCGCGCACTTTTGTAGTAGTCCTTTCGTTGTTCTAATTTCGCCCCCTGGCTTATTTCCAATTTTTACTCTGTTAATATTACTTCTACACATTTCTTTTACCGCTTTTCTTAATAATATTATATGTCGTTTCCAATGTCTGACATTGCTTTTAAAAGGTAACTTGGAGGGATTGAGTTATAAGCCTTCCTTATATCAATCAAAGCTAAGTGGATTTATCTGTTTTTGGCTGGTTTCTTTTCCACCAGTTGCTTGATTTGTGCTTGTCTTTCTTCTATTTTTCCTTTTATATTGTCCTCTATCTTGTTTTAATTACCTTTGCATACAGTCGTCCAATGCTTGAAATGATGCTGATACCTCTATAGCTTTTATATTGTCTTCGGTTGCCTTTTTATAAATTAAGATTAAGTACGCTTCGGCCCATTCGTTCGGAATTTTTTTCTCGATTAATAGCCCTGTGGAAGCTCTCTTTTAATATTCGGTGTAGTTTCTCTGATCCGTACATGATTAACTCTTTGGTCACTGGTCCAGCTGCTTTCCAGTTTTTTAATGAATTTATGACTTCTATATCCTCAACTTTTATCTCTAGCTCTTCGTTTTCGTTTTGAAGTTGTTCGTCGTCTTCCTCTCTGTTCAGGAACTCTAGTCTATCTCTCGTTAGCGGTTTTTTTATAATAGCTATCCCATTGGGTTCCTTGAATAAATTGTATATGGAATTTTTCCTTGAAGTTTCTTTTCACAGCTCTGATCGTTCTCCATGCTTATGTACTTCGTGTTCCACCTATATAATGTTCGATATTCTCACATGCTCTCTCGTTCTTCTCTTTATTTACTAAACTTTTCGTTTTTCTATTTTTCTGTTTATACCTTCTTAAATCTTCCTCTGAATTGGTGTTTATCCTTTTCCCATAGTTTCTTCTTTCCTCTGATAATATTTATTGTTGTTTCATTAATAGTGCCGATACGTTGTTTGTTTCCTTAATACACTTTTTGGAGTGTTTGCATATTTCTTCTAGTCTGTCATAATTAAATTCTGTTAGTTTTTCATCTAATCTGCGTTTTTAGAGACGTCTTATTGTTTTATTCTACACCAGTTGTATTTTGATCTTCTTTTCTCTCTTAATTTCTTTCATGTACTCTATATCGTATGACAAAGTATTCAGTGTGATAACTTAAAGTCAGCATTTCTCAATGTTTTAATTGCGATTCAATTTTCAATCACAATTCTTATCGTGTCTACCCTCTCATACAGTAATTTTCTATTAAAATTGTAATATTAGTTTCTATTTGAATGTGTTTTGACACTAAGGTCACGCTACGGCACTGCCTTAATTACATTACCACGAAAGGGTAAATTTATTGATATTTGGCAACATCGATCCACTGCATTGATGAAATCAGACTCAGTGTTTCTCTATCGGTCCCTGTGTGTTATATCCACAAAAACTGAAATTCTCGAGCTTCAGCCAGTCCCATGAGAGTCGGTCCTCAATTGTGTATGTTGTAATTTACATGTTGACTACAATTATCGGTATTCGAGTAGCAAATTTATAGAGAATCATAGATAAATTTTTTAGTGGAGATAAGTGAGAATTAGACGATAGTGAAATATCAACAAGTACACAAACGAGCGTTGTTCTGAAAATAAAACGAAGAAAATATTCTCAAAAATACTTAAATTCTGGATTTACAAGCATTGAAGTAAATGAAGAAAAGAGGTTCCTGTATGACATTTGCTCAAAAATTTTAGCAGCAGACAGCATAAAATCTAATAAATTTGAATATTTGGAAACGCTCCATAATGAGAACATTAACAAACCTCGAAAATTCTTCGAATTAAAATTAAAATCATGTGAAAAGCAAAAATAATTTTTCAAAAAAGGTTTTTTTTTGTAAATGAAAATGCTTTACTTGCGTCTTATAAAGTTTCATATAAAACAGCCAAATGTATAAAGCCTGACACCATTGCTGAAGAACTAATTCTGCCAGTTACGATTAAGAATGTAGGAACTATGTTTGGAGATAATTTTGTCAAACAATTGCAATCAATACCTTCATTAAATAATGCTGTAACCCGTCGAATTGGTAATACGGCTGAAGATGTAGATCATCGGTTTTTGTAGAAGCTGTATTGCAAATTGTTTTCAATTCAGCTTGACTACGCAATAGATAGCAATAAAAATGTTCATTTAATTGCTTATGTTCTATTTTGTGATAGTATATCAGAGTAACATCACTTGCTTCATTTAATATATTAAGTGATTTTGTAAACGAGGCGAATATAGAGTGGAAAAATTGCGCCGTTACATGCATCGATGGCGCTCGTATATCTGGACGCCTTCAGTTGCAAGCACTTGCGAAACAAAATTCTTTGATTTCCAAAGAAATGATATTGTGTACTTTTTTTGCTGATGATTACTTCATAGCAAGTTACAAATTGATTAGGGACCCGTTTCAAAATACTCCCGAAAGTCTCACAACTGTCGAAGAAGAAATCTTCATAGAATTCACGAGAAGTGGCGAAATCAAAAGATAATTTAGTTATAAATCACTGTTTGAATTTTCGACAGGGCTGGACGATGAATTCCTGCACTGAAGCAAGAGTATTTTGTATACTACAAATTACTATTACAAATTAGAACCACTTTGTTCCCGGGGCAATTCTAATTTTCAAATTGTTCTAATTTAATAGCTAAAAATAACACCGAGAATAAAAAATAATTGTTCAAAAAGGTTTTTTGTTTATTATTTATTTATCATTACTTGTACACACATAATCTGTAATGTGAGGTTTTTTTAGTTTTATAATATTAGAAAGAACTATGTCGTTACGGAAGAACAAGAGATTGTAGATGTGCTTGGTGGAATTCAACTTCCTATTTTTGCACCATTGTATCAAGTTGTTGACGCTTTCCATGGCTATAAAAAAAGGAATTATTGGTATGTCTTCCATGACTTCCATAAGTCGTTGCTGATATCTGTAGCATCATCGCTACTGAGTTCGTCTCTAAGTCCGTTTCTAACGTCTTCATTCCATTCTTAGATTTCGTCTACACCAATGGAATTGTTTGGTGCAATTTCTTCTAAAAGACTTTGGTTCCTTTCGAGAACTTCATTCCATACATGATCTTTTTGAAGTAATTGTGCTAAGGGAAAATCATTGTCGCTGTCGTATTGATTAGAGTCCCAATTTAATAATTCGAACCAAGAATTTTTTAGTACGCTTTGTGGTAACTTATCCCTAGCTTGGTTCAAAAAAAATTGCATTGCGATTTGAATGGCGTTTCAAAACAGTATTCATTTCACCACTTTCAGCTATTCTGTAAGTGAACTTTGTTATCTTTATGGGATTTTGATCCATTGGTTGCACGGCTGCTGTCACATTTGGTGGAAAGAAATATGCAACTATGTTTCCGTCGTCACTATGAAGTTCCTCGATTGCAGAATGAGCAGAGCAATTATCAATAAGTAAAAGGGCCTTCGGAGGCAAATTATTCTCTTCAGAAAAATGGATGATATGTTGAACGAAAAATATATTAAAAATTCTAAATCTAAGAAAAAGTTTTCTTTTCCTCGCCTCTTTAATAAATATTTTGTGAAACCATTCATAAAAGATCCGCGAAGTCATCCAAGCATTTTTTGAAAAATTGTAATGAAGTGGATTATTAAATCCTTTAAAACACCTTGGCTTTCCTGCATTTCCAATAACTAATGGCTTCAATTTATGTGAGCCATCAGAATTTACCCCTAGCAAAATTGAGATGCGTTCTTTATGTATTTTATATCCAGGGGCAGATTTTTCATTAGCGGCAACATATGTCTTATTTGGTAGGTAACGGAAAAATAAACCACTTTTATCGACATTATATATTTGTGTCTGCATAAGCCCCATTTCAGCTACTTTGGCTCGAAGTTTATGAACACCGCCTCAACATCACTACAAAGTATTCCCCAGCAATTTTCAAGTAACGAATACCGTGTCGATGCTTAAAATTGGTTAACCACCCACCACTTGCATGGTATGCACTTTCATCTTTAACGGGATACACTTCACAAAAAATCGTCTTAGCTTTCGCTTTTAATATAGATCCAGTTATTGTGCACCTTTTTTCGTGTTGATTTAAAAACCACTCATAAAGACGAATTTTCATTTCGGGATATTCAGCGCTATGTAAAGATTTAGCTTTTGAAACCTGATACGTGTTGGAAACAGTATTTAATATAGCATCTTTTTCGATTTTATATAGCCGATCACAGACTTTGTTACATTGAAATCTACGGCTAAACGATTCCCTTGGACACCCTCATGAAGCATTCTTAATATCTTTACTTTAGTTTCCAATGACAAAGTGTTTTTTTACGTTTATTTGACATGTTGAATTTCACTTATTTGCACTTTTCAACGGAGCGTCAGCAAAATATGTGTGCACGTATTAAATATTCACGTTCGAATGATCAAATATTCTATAAGCACGCGAAGGAAATCCCCACCTACATGTACTCGTATAATTCGGTGATTTCCCTTCAACACAAAAAGGAACGCTCGAGAATTAGAACTTAAAGTTCTAATTTTAGAACCTTTAATGCATTAAAATCTCAGGTTATAATTTCCGCACAATTCGAATTTGTAAGCGTCTACCGTATTATCATTACCATTACCGAAACTGGATTTTCTACGGTGGCTGTTTTTAGAATAAAATATAGATCTCAACTAAATAAGAAAAAGAACTCACAGTTCCAATTTCATATACGTATTAAACCTTAAAAACTTTGCTCTGTATGACTCCTAAGAGAGTTCTGATAATTTTTAAACTTGTTTGTAATTTATGTCAGAATGTATTTTATAGTTTTTCGTTCAGTAAATTAAACAATTTAAAAGAAAATTAATATTTTTTTTCTTATTTTTTCGATATGTTCGTGTCCCTAGTTTAGTATTTATCGCCACCACCTGAGGGAAAGCCCCCTAGGTTGAGAATCAATGCTTTAAGTCGATCATTTTTGATATTTCCAAAATGTTTTGCTTTGACAATTCGGTTTTAATTTACCTTATCTTGGCAGCGTTAGAACAATTTGAATTAATAAATTCATCAACATAACTATGTCAATGCTTGACAAATTATAACTTCGTGCAATCCAAACACTAATTAGAAACACTTTAAAATAATAAAGTGGCAACTTTTGGTCAAAAATAGTTTTTTTGTAGTTAAGTTGGCAGACTTGACAAGGAACAAAATTTGTAAATAGAGAATATGACGACACACAATTTAACGGACACACTCGAAAATACTCGGGAGTTAGCCGGAAACTCATGTGTATACCCTATTTAAATTACAGTTTCTGCCTTACAACTAATTACTAATTACTATTATTTTTATTACTAATATTTTAGGAATTAAAGGATTGTAAGAGTCAGATGACAGATTTAACAAACCAGTGGTATCAAGCAATTCGCATATCACCTATGGAATCTGATGAAGAAGCAGTCAATACACCCAGATCAAGTATATCCAGTATTGTTCGCTGACTGGGGCTTTCCGATGTAGACGAATCATCTTGTCTCATCGATACAGGACATTAATATCATTTTTTAATAATAGTACATTAAATATATTATCCAATTATCAGTTATACCAAATTTTCCCAAAAACTCAATTTTCACTAAACATCGAAAGAGTACTTAATTATTGTTATGAAACGAACGTGTATGTATGTATATATATATATATATATATATATATATATATATATATATATATATATAATATATATATGTAAATTTTTTAACCAATGTTATGTTTGAACTTATAAAATTTAATTTATGTTATAAAGGCAATTTAATCATACTGACTTTAAATATATTAGTTATATTTGTTTTATTTCTTATATGCAAAATATGTGTGCCAAAAGTATTGATATATCCGAGTAGTTTAAAACTAGAACAATTGCGTAAAATATAAATATGCACCAAAATAAACAAGATTGATTCATAATCTTGTGACATAACACTATTGATTTGGTGTGTGTATAAATTATTAGTATGAATATACCTAAATGTGAATATTACTTTTAACTATTTATTTAAAAAATGATGTTAAATATAAGTATTTAAATTATATTTTATTTGAAAAACCAGGGTTTATTGTGATACACAATATTTATTTTTTTTGTGATACTTGAAACTAAGTCAGTATTGAGAATATTTTATGGAAAGAACTAAATAAAGAGAGATGTACAGCATAATGTTTTTTTATATACTTCGATACAAAAAGATTGATTAGAACTTACACCTTCATCCCATATTTTCTGCAAATGATATTTCTTTCTTAAATTTCTGTTTTTGCTTGATATTTCAAGCAAATTATTGTATTTCATTTAAAAAATCATATATTTCAGCAATATAAAATTTAATAAATGGTGTTTTATACTAAAACAGCACATTCAAGAACCAGTGCCATGAACCTAATTGAAGACCCGACAATGGAACGAGGACGATCCATTTTCTGGTAAATGTATTATGACAAGTTTTTTATGCTATTTTTTTAATTTGCCTCGTTTATAATCTCTTAGGAAATAATAGTAAAATTGAAATTTGGGAATTTTCTTATGGTTGACAGTATACTATATTTGTCATTCTATTTAAATTTGTCAATTTTCTATTGAATTTTTGTACTTATTGAATTCAATATAAAATAAACTTTTCATACATACCGTCTGAAATTAGAAAAATTATTGAAAACGTAATTTTGTTCCAATTAACCTCGATATCACATATGAAAAGCAGTTTATAGTATTATACAGGCTGTTTTAAAAAGAATATACGTATTTCAAATGCATATATTTATTAAACTTTAAGACATATGAATATGAAACTTTACACACATATTTACGAACCTCTCACACGAACAATATCACATCGATACTCAAACTCCTCCCATACTCGGGTAAGTATGTCCTTCGTCACTGATGTTATGGCAGTACGGATCCGGTTCTTCAATTCTTTCAGGTTCTGTGGGAGTGGTGGTATATAAACGTTGTCTTTAACGAAACCCCACATGGTGTCAAATCCGGTGACCGTGGAGCCCAGCTGAGACGTGATAAGTCGCCAGCTCCTTGACCAATCCAACGGTTCGGTAGAGTTTCATTCAGATATTCACGCACTTGGCGACTCCAATGATGGGGTGCCCCATCTTGTTGAAAAATGAAGTTGTCTTCGCGCAGCCTCGGAAACAACCAGTTTTGTAACATAGCGAGATACTGCTGACCGTTAACCGTGTGTCCATCAAAGAAGAATGGGCCGTAAACAGATGATCGGGATATCGCACAAAACACATTGATTTTAGGCGAATCTCGTACATGTTAAATGGCTGCATGTGGATCCTGTAGACCTCAAATTCGAACATTGTGTTTGTTTACCAGACTACTAACATGGAAAGTCGCTTCATCACTGAACACGATATGTTGTGCGAAAGTGTTATCATTGTCAATAGCATCATGAATCTCGTTACAAAATGCCACACGTTTCCGTTTAGCTTCATAACCAACCGACGTCTCAAAACACGCCAAATTGTTGTTGTAGGCAGTTGTAACTCCCGACTGGCACGACGAATTGATTTTGAAAGATTACGTTGGAAAGCAGTTTGAATTCGTGCAACATTTTCTTCAGAAACACGAAGGCGGCCAGGACTCTTTCCTTTACATACACATCCTGTATCTACAAACTGTCGATACCATCTGCGAATGTTCCACCCATTCGGAGGATCAATTTGTTAGCTCAACCTGAAACGTCTTTGCACTGTAATTACGAAATTGCACTTCGCAAACTCGAGAACACAAAATGATTTCTACTGCGGAGTAACCATTTTAAACATATGGCGGTTACCAAGAAAAACAGAAGACAACTGACATCTAGCGGCTATTGAATAAACTATATTATGTACTCGTTTCTCCAATAGCTGAACCAAGGCGCAGCGATCGATAGTTTGGACAAAATAATACTTTGTAATACATATATTCTTTTTGTAACACGCTGTATTTTAAGTACAAAAAATAAACAGGTTACATCAGAAAATGTGCCTGCACGTTTCAGAGACTATATTCTAAATATAAACTATTTACTTGCTGGACAATTCAATTTCTTATATTGATATTAATTGATATTCAGTTATGTAGGATTCAGGTTTTAACAAACTTTACTAGAATATTGGTTAAAAAATAACACTACACACAATATTTCTAATTTATTAACTACTACACCCTTGCTTGATATTAGGTACAATCAAATTCAATTCTCAAAACTTCTCAAGAATTGCTGCATTTAAATTAGACACTTCAATATTTCACATTTTTTAATTAAAAACGATAAATAAAACTCCTTTCCGCACCAATGTTCTTATTCTGTACACGTTTTTCAACAACTAAGTTGCCATCATTAGAAGATAATTACAGTCTCGCACTTGGATTTGGTGTAATGCTCACACAGAATCATACCGCACAAACAAATACGCTTAGTGTGTCCGGTGTTTGTGCGGTTTGATTCTACGCGAGTTATAGTCCCAAATTAGGAAAGGACATTTTAAAGACATGTATACTGTTCATAGATGTATACAAGAAATTCAACTTTCTCTGGAATTACATTTTTCAAAATTGTAACTTACATTTTATATAAATAATTATTTTAAAGTGTATTTGACTGTCCAAGGTTTTCAGTGTTGATAAATCATATGGAATATGATAATGTATTGATAATTTCAAATTTCGATAGCAGCAGAATTAACTCTCGTACTTGAAGAATTTGATCAATGTAAAATACATTCCATAATTTTGTAACTAATTTAATTATGCCTAACATGAACATAAAAATTTCAATACACTTCTTGAATTTTTATTTATATTCTGTCTGTTGGCAGTATGGAATAAACGGATAATTTGGTTCTTAATAGTAATGGTAGTTTTCTATGGTGGCAGTACTTGTAATCATTTATAATTGCTTGTTGAAGTTTTGTGAGTTGATATTTTGGTTAGTTTTCGGTAATTTTGTATTTGATATATAATAAATATAAATACTTTTAATTTTAATTAAGCTATAATGGCTACAATATCCGCCATTCCAAATATATTAAGTGAAAAAGTTCGCGAAGCGGTTATTAATTCAAATTTATTAGTTGTGGGCGCAGGTGGTATAGGATGTGAGATATTAAAAAATTTAGCATTGTCTGGCTTTCAGAATATTGAGATTGTATGTTAGGTAAAATGTAAATTACTAAGAAGTATACAGCAATTTATTTTAGATTGATCTGGATACAATCGATGTTAGTAACTTAAATAGACAGTTTTTATTTCGAAAGGAACATGTGGGTAAACCAAAAGCAGTAGTAGCAAAGGAAACTGTTTTAACTTATAATGCTAACTTAAATATTAAAGCATACCATGACAGTATTACAACGTGCGTTATGAATTTTGTTTTCTAATGTCCATATATTATTTTGTATATTGTTTTAGTCAAGAGTATGGTGTAAATTTTTATAAAAAATTCAGTTTGGTATTAAATGCATTGGATAACCGAGTAGCTAGAAATCATGTAAATCGGATGTGCTTGGCAGCTGATGTTCCATTAATTGAGTCTGGCACGTCTGGATATACAGGTCAAGTTGAGCTAATAAAAAAAGGCCTTACACAATGTTATGAGTGTTGTCCTAAACCTCCACAAAAAACATTTCCAGGTTGCACAATTAGAAATACTCCTTCAGAGCCAGTACATTGTATTGTTTGGGCAAAGCATTTATTTAAGTAAGTAATTTCATGAAATTATAATTTAGTAATTAATTTAATTAAATGGTAAGAATAAATTGTATTTGTGTGTCTATAAATGTATATGTATTATGGTTGGTGAGTTGACAATCTTAATACAGAAATGTTGCATTCTCAGTCCTTAAGGCACATAAGACCATCAATGTTGAAAATGTGCAACAAAAAATATTTCAAATTTTTTTAAACTTTCTGTGGAAAACTATGTTTTTTTACTGGCAAATAAAATTATGCAACATGTTAAACTAAACTTATTAAACATTTCTTTAACTGCTTTTTTACACTAAAGTACATATGGCAACCTTGACGCAGGGTAATTTCTGTAATTTAATAATAATTATTGACGTTTGTCAGTTTAACGTTCATTATTTTCGCTTCCATTACTTACCTCATTTTTGTGATATCCCAAGCAGTTTATAATGTACACTTTCAACGAATAAGATGATATGTATATATATATATATATATGGGATTTGGGTTTTGCAATGGAAATGCGCACTGAACAAAAGGTGAATTTGCAATATGGTATCCACACCGGCAACATCCATCTACCAATTCATTTCGAAGATTGGATCGAAGACTTCGTGAAACAGGCAGATTTGTTCCCAGTCAAGGTGATGAAGGTAGACCAAGAAGAAGGGATTTTAGATATTATTCATCAGTATGCTATTTGCAGCACTATACAAATAGCTCAGAAAATGGAATATCCCAAGTAAGGCGACAGTTTTTTCAGTGTTTATGAAAAGCCTTTTAAGACCGTTCCTTATTACAAAACTACAATCAAACGAAAACGGAAATTTTTAAAAATCGAAACATTGTTCTTTGCACAATTTTAAATAAAATTTAAAAAATCCAAACATTTTATCACTTATTTTACGGAGTGACGAATGCTTGTTCATAAAAGATTGTGTTTTCACCAACCACAATTTTCATTTTTGGGCGGATGAAAATCCCAGGTCTATACGCTTTGGATACCGGAGTAAATGTTTGCCTAGGCATCTTAAACTTTCAAATTGTAGAAGTGTGTGTGTGCACATCCTACTATCATTACAGCGTCTTTACAAAAACCAGGTATCAGACGTTCTATTGCCATAATCGTGCGCTACTTTATTTATAGGCGTGTTTTGTTTAATTTTATACTCGGAAGTACACAATACAACGACCTTTAGAGTACCAATTTCAACCAAAAATAATTTCTGAGTTTATCATTATATCCTAAAGGTTCTTACGTTTGTGTTACACTAGAGCATCTATAATATATAAACTCCTTTCATTCGATCACTTTTGCGCCATCCTTTACGTATATTTGTTTTAAATTGATAGACATTATAACGTCGAATATTGCAACGTGTTAATTCTCAAATATATTTAAGAGAACGGTTGGGTTTGATTTTCATTTACAGTACAAGTATTTTGCAGTTAACTAATGATTCTTACTTCTTCTGTTTCTAATAAAATTAATAGAAACTTTGTTTTAAAATCGCTGTTGCTAGACAAAAAATGTCTGTAAAAAGCTTTGTCAAATGTACGAACGCTTGATAATCGAATAAATGTATGAAAAATATACTTCGTAACGATACACGCTAATCAACATCAACGCGTCTGACAAAAATTGCATGAACTACAATATATGGTTAGTGTATATAGTTTTCAAATTATGCTGCAAAAGAGTGTCCTAGTCGATTTTTGTCAGATAATGTCACGTTTACAAGTTTTTAAACTAATTTTTAACATATACTTTTTAGAACGTCCGGATACGGACGCTTCAGTGATAGTAGTATATATATATATATATATATATATATATATATATATATATATATATATAGGACTAGGTACATATATATATATATATATATATATATATATATATATATGTACCTAGTCCTGCCAAGCAGGATATAAAGGTTTTTAAGTACAAAAAGAAAACTGCAAGTTGGATTTAAATTATTTTTTGATAGTTTATTTTGGCAATAGTAAGCTACAAAATACAATGCAAATTACTCGAAATGGCCGCCTTAATACAACGCCGAAGTCTGCAGGGCCACTCATCAATCGCTGTACGGACGATATCCATAGGAAAATTGTCGACTGCTTCTGTTAACGCTTGCTTCAATGATTCCAGGTTGCGATGGGGTCTTCTACAGACCATGCCCACTAATATTGACAACAGTTTGTAGTCGAGCGGATTTAGGTCTGGGCTTGCTGACGGCCAATAGTCAGTACTAATAAACTCAGGTACATGATTTTCAAGCCATTGCTGAGTTGTTTTGGCCTTGTGAGCGGGCGCAGAGTCTTGTTGGAATATCCATGGTTGGTTTTGGAACATGGTGTAGTTCAGGGGCTCCACTACATTGCTTAAAATGTCTCGTCGATAGATTTTGGCCGCTGTTTTAACACCTTTTTCACAAAAATGCAAGGAAGTGACACCGTCATAGGATACTCCCCACCAAACCATCACTAAAGCAGGAAATTGACCTCGCTGAATACTTGGCACCACTTCACTGGCTTCCTTAGAGGACCGTGCATACACCCTATCATTCTGCTTGTTAAAAGTTTTTTCCACGGTAAAAATTTTTTCATCAGAAAACAGAATTTTTTTGTAACGCTCTTTGCCGTTCAACGATATCAGGTGTCTGCATTTTTTCTTCCTATTCTTTTTTAATTCAACGTTAAGGCGCTGTCCTGTTTGTCGTCTGAAAGCTCCAAGTCCTAGGTCTTGTTTAATGATACGGCTCATGGTTCTCGGAGCAATACCCATTTCACGAGCCATGATTTTCTGTTTGCGGACAGGATGTCGATTGATGCGGGACCTCACAGCATTGATGGCCTGTGGTGTACGAACTATGCGAGGCCTGCCAGATCTTTTATGGTCGATTACATGTCCAGTATCAATGAATAACTTAACAGTACGATACACAAACACACGCGTAATATTTAACGGTTTCAATAAATCAAAAATACGGGCTCTTTCTATTCCACACTTATGAAGTGCAATAACCGCAATACGGCCCTCTTTATCCGACCATTCCATAATGACGACTCACGCTATAGTGAAATTGTTCGTACATACGTACGTACATACGTACGTACATACGTACGTACATACGTACGTACATACGTACGTACATACGTACGTACATACGTACGTACATACGTACGTACATACGTACGTACATACGTACGTACATACGTACATACATACATACATACATACACATCTGTCTACATACACACATACACATCTGTCTATCATTTTGACGTCCATCAATTGATCCTTTTCTAATATTTGGGGGTCCAGCTGTAATCCTGCGTTAATATGCGGACGCCAAATTACATTGCCATAAGGTTTGTTTTTTGAGTTGTTCTTCATCTCATCCTCCACCATTAGAGAAATTTTGGTTTGGAGGTTCAAATAATAACATTATCAAAAAATCCGTATAATTTGAGTTGACCGAAATCACGTTAGAGGTATCCATATCGTGTGCCGTATATTAAAAATGTATATTTAACTTTTAGCCACTTCATAATTAGGAGCCTAGCCACTTGGCAACTATATACGTAGAAAGAAGAGTAAACGCAGTTAAATAATTTTGATCAATATATAATAAAATTCGTATTACATTTATAAATCGTGGATTGGCCTGTCTTCATTTTGAACAAAAACATAGTCATAACTATTTCTAAAAGATGTGTTTACTGATTAAGTATATATTTCTATTTTTTTTTTGGTATATTGATTTCTTTTAACATAAGTTAATATCTATAACTAATGAAGACTTAGACTTTATACAAGAATAATTAAATAATATATGTACATTTAATTATTCTTGTATGTCAATAAATAAAACAAAAAAGACTCAGACAAATAAGAATTAAATTTCATACATGGGAATTTCATTGTCAAAAAGGAAATATTTGTTGTCAACGGCGGTAACTGCCGAACAAGAGGTATACGAACACTAATCAGTAGTCAGTATTCTAAGGAAATGTAATTTTGCATACGAATTATTAACATTTAATATATGGAAATGTTCTATGCCTACATGTTTACTGTTTTTATTTTTTTTGTTATATAAAATTTGTTATTATTTATTACAGTTTTTTTTTATTACTGAAATTAAAGAAATAGTCGAGACAGTTTTTTTTATTACTGAAATTAAAGAAATAGTCGAGATAGCATACAAACATGGGTCATGGAGTGCATCTACTTTTTCAAATTATATTAAAACATTTTAACAATCTATGAGTTTTAAACTAAAAATAAATAATAATTAGTAACCTTATATTTATTTTAGTCAATTATTTGGTGAAGATGACCCTGATCAAGATGTTTCACCAGATACTGCAGATCCAGAAGCAGTTGCGGATGCTGGAAAAATTGCTTTAAATGAAGATAATAGCAACGGCGATCTTCAACGAAAATCAACAAATCAATGGGCAAAACAAATAGATTATAATCCACAAAAATTATTTGATAAATTTTTTCAAAATGATATAAAGTATTTGTTGTCAATGGGTAATTTAATTGTGTTGATAGCTAATTTGAGTGTATTGTTCAATAATATTTGATTAATAGAAAATTTATGGAAGAAGAGAAAACCACCAAAGCCGTTATCTTGGGCAGAAGCTGCTTCTCATGAAGGCGATGTTAATCAAAATGCAGAGAATAATCCAAAAATGGAAGATATGGCAGTTTGGAATTTAAGCAAGTGTTGCAAAATATTTGCTTCCAGTATATCTATACTAAAGGCTGAGTTATCAGATAAGAGCTTCTTAATTTGGGAAAAGGATGATAAATCAGCAATGGATTTTGTAACCGCTTGTACCAATATTCGTGCACATATTTTTTCCATTGTCCAGAAGTCTCGGTTTGAAATTAAATGTAAGTCTAAAAATTATTTGATTTGTACATTTTCATTATATAATTTTACAGTCATGTAAATAAAACTCATAGCCATTTTTCACTATGATAGCATAATATTAGAAAAAAACCTGTCTATAAGACATAATATTTTAACTAAATAAAGTATTTTATCTGTATATCATCATATTCCTACAGTGTATATAATAAAATCATACTGTGCAATATTGCTATGTATGTATATGCAGAAATTTAAAGGAGAGTTTTTACATATGAGGGTAGACCCAGAAACGTCCAACCTAACAAAAAAACACAAAAAATTTGGGAAAAATATCTTTCTTTCTCTACATAATCTCCTTTTAACTCTATACATTTTGCCAGCAATGTTCAATAGCTTCGATATTGTTTATAGTTAGAATTGTTGAGCTCCTCAAAATAGCTATCAACCACAGACTCCACGTCTTCGTTGTTGGCACATCTTTTACTATCGAGTCATTTTTTTTGGAAAAAGAAAAAATTCCGAGGGTGCTAAATCTGGTGAATAGGGTGCGTAAAGAAGCAATTCCAACTTTAACTTATTGATTTTGGCCGTCGCGATGACGGATGTGTAAATGGGTGCATTGTCTTGATGAAACAAATTTTGTTTTCGCCAAATGTGGCCGATTTTTCTTGATTTTATCACTCAAACGCTGCAATAAGTTCACATAATACTCGACGTTGATTGTTTTTCCTTTCTGAAAGTAATCAATAAAAATTATTCCACGCTCGTCTCAAAAAACTGATGCTATGAGCTTGCCTGCTGATGGATGTCTTCGCCTTCTTTGGAGCCGTTTCTTCCCCTTCAGTCCATTGTTTTGACTGTTCCTTCGTCTCAGGTGTGAAGTGATTAACCAATGTTTCTTCCATGGTTATGAACGATGCAAAAAATCGGCTTTAGGGCTATGAAACTTGGCTACATCCTCAATTGAAACATTCTCACGACGCTGTTTTTGTTCCATTGCGAGTAATTGCATATCAAAATTTTCAACACTTTAGAAATGCCCACCACGTCTGCTAATCGACAGTCATCCAATACCATTTTGTGGATTTTTTTTCCCCATTTCTGTCATATCTTCATATACTTATCTCAAGTAGATCAATATAATAGAAATTATTTACTTCAAACGTGTAGGGAAATATTTCATTTTTCATTGATATTATGTTTACAAGAAATTGTTCGCCAGTTATTGTTTTAGTTAGTATTTAGACAGTAAACAGCAAACCTAAACTAATATTCAAAAAAAAACATGTGGCCCACATCGTTAGGACTGCAGTCACAGCAAAAATTTTCATAATTATAAAAATAAATTAAACAATATTACAAGTTTATTATGTTTGGTACGAATATCTGGATTTAGAAATATAAATAGACTAGATAGATATTAAAAAAAAAGAGGAAGGTCTAAGTTACAGTTTGGAATCTAGTTAATCATCACCACCTATATATGGTTGGTTCACACTAGTCATACAAAATATCCTTATATATAAGTGCCATTTAGTAAGTACATCCAAAAAACAACAAAAAAATAGTAACAATATAATCTCTTAAGAAAATAATGTTCGGTTTATTACTGAATCATTAATTACATAAACCGTTATATATGTAAAGTTGATTGTGGTCGATGAAGCAACAGATTATGAAACAAAACTATTGTAAATAGCTGACCGTTTACTAATTAATAGTCAACTAGCAAAAATAATAAACTAGGGTTAACCATCTAACGAGCCCTTAATTAAGTTAGAGCTATCAAACATATGAAGGAACTATTTGAATAATAAATAATTTGTTAACCAGCCCTCAATTAATTAAATCAGAGCTATCAAACTTATGAAGGCAATATTTAAATAATGAGCAATTTACTAACAAATAAATTTAAGTTATCAACTAAATTAGAGTTATCAAACTTTCGTAAGTAATATTTATGTAGTAATATTTAAATGGTGAACAGTTGATTAACAAGCCCTTAATCAAATATGTGAAGTAGTATTTAAATAATGAACAATTTATTAACAAGCTCTCGATTAATTAGAGTATCAAATATATGAAGTAATATTTAAACAACGAACTATTCATTAACAAGCCCTTAATTAGTTAAATTAAGGATGTAAACTAAGTTCGCAAAATTTAATAATAATCGACTGGCTAACGAGTCGATAATTAGTTAAAGCGATTAAATATGTGTAATGTTTGAATAAGTGTGTATATAATTATCTTCCGTTTAACTAGGCAGTCATCAAACTAAAACAGCGTTGTAGGACCTAACAGTTCTCAAACTAGCTCGTAATTAGACTGAACGGTTGTTTATAAATTAAATAATTATCTCTACAATCTTATGAACCATATATGAATAACAATAAACTATTTAAATGATATAATTACGAAAAGTCCTGTATTCTTGGCTAAATTACAATCCCTTGGTAATGTAGAATGAGAGACACGTGCAAGATGGCTTTGCTTAAAGCTTAAGGCAATAGAGTGACTGCATTCAAGTAGGATGATCTCCCTCTTCTTTATCAGATGGAAACATGATCTTCGAAAAGTTAAAAATCTAGTGCATTAAGTAATTAACATACAACCAAAGGTAGGACAGGAATTAACCCTAATGTGAATGTAGAATAAAAAGGCAAAGAAGAAAATTAGGCCACTATGTAATATAGAGGTTTACAAATTATCTACCTCACGGTTGAATAAGAGGGTTAATTAATGAGATAAATCGTCCATGCACTAACAAGTCAGTGTAAGGTCAAGATGAGACCTTGTCCACGTGCTCGCGGTTTATAAACTTATCTGACACAATCAAACTATAATAAGTCGATAAATTAATTGATCGGCATAGTATTTTCCAAAACAATCGTTGCCAAGTAATATCTTATACAATTATGCATAATCTGCATCCAAATTGAACCTTCTGCTGCGTTACAGATGATGAACTCTTAATGGTACGAAATTAACACTCGATAGAGAAGGTAAGCATCGAGGCCATTGCCTTTTATACTTCTATTAGCCTATATCTCACAAGAGAAAAAAAGACGCTGGAAAAGAAAGACACCGATTTATTATGGCAATTAGTCACAAAATGCTGAGAATAACTTCAAATAAATATTCTAACAATAATAATACAAATTCGACGATTAAAATAATAGAACGATAAGAGTAACAAAGAATAATAAAACGAAAATTGTTCGAATAATTATTCACAAAATATTGAAATTCCTGGAGATATAACGGTGTCCGCAAAATATGAACTCTAGATAAATTGTCCATGTAGCAAGATAAATATTTAAAATATATTAAATCGCATAAATATATAAAACTAAGAAATCGAGATACAAAAAAATCCAGCAAACTACAGACCGATTATATGTTTACCTACCTTATATACAATATTAACTGCCATCATAACACCAAAAATAGATAAGCATTTAACATAAAATATATTTTTGATAAAAGAACAAAAAAAATGCAGAAAGCATAATCAAGGGTGTACAGAACAAATTATAATAAGCAGTGGAATCATGAAACAACCAAAACAGTAGGTAAGCTTAATTATAGAAAAAATTAAAATGATTACAACAAAAGAAAGAGAATTGGTTCAGAATAACATTAAATGGAAATCATTACAATATTACACTAGGCAAATAGAAAAATATCATATACGTGGCTAAAAACAATGATTTGTATTAACAATACAGTCGCTTCAACAAATTACGGAAAATATATATTTAAGAAACCATAAAAAAAATGACAATTGCATACAACGTTATCAATTCAAAGTAACAATAGAATACGTAACTGAAGCATGAAAATTACTTTCTAGGAAAGACTAGACAGGGGCAATATTGCAGCAAAAATTATGTATCAGGAACTCGCACTCAAACATCAACTCACAAAAACCAATACAATGTATTTCCAATATACTCCAAAACACTTAAAAGTAATGATTATAGGGTATTACAAAATACGCACCTTTATCTTACGGAAGTGTGCCATTTTACAGCCCTTGATTTACTTAAAACACATAAAAGAAAAAAAAATAAATTTTCTTGAGATCTTAAATCAGCTCGACTAGAAAAAAATTATTAACATTTTACACTAAAATTCTACCATATTTTATACATTTAAGAATCTCTTAGGGACTGACAGCTATTATGTGAGTAAGATACTTAGCACTCCCGAAGAGCGCCAATCAAACCCAATATTCACTTAAACCTGAAGGAAACCATAAAAAAATTTTGTCGGACAGTAAGTCGTTTGATTCAATCTCGAGGCACCCGAGGTGGTAAACCAGTTCAGTAAACTTCACTGAGCTGTCAGCCGTTTTGTATGTTATTTGCAGGAGTGAATTTTTTAGTTTATGAATTCTGTTCTTAAATCTAAAATTTTATATTTCAGATTTAAAAACGTAATTAGCAAATTAAAAAAGTTCATCAAAAATATGTTATATATTACATTTAAAAAATTACGTGGCCTGCATACCAGTTACTATTGAGAATAAGAAATACTTTGAAAATTATAGTGAATATCATTACTTTGTAAGACAGTTTGCAAAGTATTTAGAAACGAAAGTATGTTTTTATAATGTACTTTAAAAATGTTTCATGAAGGGTCTTTAATTTAATAACTTAAAAATGAATATAACTTCTGTAGACCATATTTAACGTAAGTAGTATCATATGCTGATATAGGTTTATATTATAAAACTGTAAAAACTACTTCTAAATTTTAGAACTACATACCTTTTTTTAAGAAAATAATTTGTAATGTGTTACTATTATTTCTTTATTTTTAAATTCAATAAAAATTTCAGTTCAATATTCAATTCAATTCCATTACTTCATGTTTTATTTGCATTAAAAAAACTATTTATTATTCATCGAATAAATAATATTAAATGTAATTATTAAGAAAATGAATAGTTTATATTCTGCAGATAACTTCCTCACAAAAATCTACATGTTGACACACATGACCAAATAATTCCTCAAGATATTTCCTCATGACTTTTATCCTATTTAGATATTGCTGTTGTTCCACTTTTAATATACATACGTTCAATTATTGTTTAATAACAATAATACCTCTTACATATTTTTTACTTTAAAAACCATTTTTAGGAGCAGAAGAATTAGTTATAAGAAATTTTGTCATATTTATAAAATACCATATATGAATATTAAATTCGAAAGGAACTAGAGAAATTTTATCTAACAACGAAACAATAGGTAATTTTACTTAATTTCAATGCACTTGTGCCAATCTTTATTCCATCAAAATAGAGCGATTTTTGTTTGTCTTGAAAATAGGTCTCAATTTCCTCCTTCTATTAGTTATCATCAGCAAAATGACATTCTCTGCGAGGTACTTTTTCAAATTTCTAAGCGGAAAGAAGTCGGACTCACACAAAATCTAAATACTCCAGCTCAAAGAACTTTACACTCACGGATAATCGGTTAACACTTTTAAGCAATATATGTAGATGATTGTAAATTCAACATTTTTCTTAATACACACTGACCTTGATCAGTGAGAAAAAATTGGTCGCAGTCAATGGAACAGCATTTTTTCTCACTGGATGTACACTTTTTTACTATGATTTGCAATTAGTTACAGATGTTCATGTCCTTGTTAAATATTTCAAATTTAACGATACCACTAGACAACAAATTGAGTCTGTATTCTAGTATTTTTCTCAAACTTTCGGATAAATCTAGGTTTCGATTTAGATTATTTAGTTTATTAAACAGCAAATATTCCTCCTCACTATTCAACAATTCAAAAATTAGTGACGCTGTTTCTCTAACAGTATATTCTTCATTTGAATTCAAAGATCATGGCACAGCAAATGCTTCCGAATGAAGTACTAAATAAGTAATAGATGACTGATTTGAATAAGTAATCATTGCTTATGCTGGAACCTACGAAGATTTTCGTGCAGCAAAAGAAAAATTAGGAATCGTAGGATATGTAAATATTATAGCAACATTTTTTTTAAACGAAAATAGTGAATCTACGCTTTATTTCTCTTGTGCTGATAAGAAAATCTGTTGGAATCATTTGCACTCGTATGATACATTATTGATATAAGCACACGATATTATTAAATTCATTTCAGAATCGGGATACATAGACGCATACATATACATACATATTGATGAGTGAGTAATTTAATAGTGTTAGTTTTAAAACTATATATCTGGTGTTCATTAAAAAATTACGTCAAAGTAATCCAAATCTTGTTTTAATTATACCTTGAGGAGTGATCAAATATCCCGCTAAAACGCGGAACAGCTTAAAAATGTAACTTACCATAAAAATGAAACATAAAAGAGTTGTGAATGTAGTAGTGTGTTAACAATATTAATCTTTTTCTTTATTATTATATATAAAAATAAAAGAAAAAAATTAATTTTAATGGAAGTATGATTGTACAAACGTTACTTTTTGGATTAATATTAGGTGCGCAACTAAGTTTTCGCTTTTTTATGAAAATGCAACTTTATTGTGAAAAAATGTTTACAAATGAAACATTCAAAATATTGCCCATTGCTAGCGACAACTTTTTCCCATCTTTCTGGCAGAGCTCGAATACCGTCACGGTAGAAGTGTTCGTCTTTTGAGGCTATCCACGAATCAAGCCATTTTGAGATGTCTTCATATGAGCGGAATTGCTGATTAGCCACGTTTGGCAACGTGAGGCCGAGAGTTGTTATGCTGTAGAATCACCTTTT
Organism: Dermolepida albohirtum; assembly: GCA_031893035.1. Taxonomy (NCBI): domain Eukaryota; kingdom Metazoa; phylum Arthropoda; class Insecta; order Coleoptera; family Scarabaeidae; genus Dermolepida; species Dermolepida albohirtum. The sequence continues at coordinate 44,224 of JAVIWB010001574.1, read as the reverse complement.
CGTGCCTCTGCTCGTATTGTAGCCGCTTTTCGCACAGTGCTCGGCTCAATCGCATGAATTGAGTTCGATACCGTTTCCCAGTGATGGTTTCGTTCGGTTTCAACAGCTCATAATAAATAACACCGCCCTGGTCCCACCAAATAAACAGCAAAACCTTCATAGCGTGAATATTCGGCCGAACCGACGACGTAGAAGCATGACCGGGCAGTCCCCATGATTTCGTTCTCTTTGGGTTGCTGTACTGAAACCATTTTTCATCACCGGTAACGATGCGATGAAGAAAACCCTCCCTTTTTTGCCACTGAAGCAGTTGTTCACAGGCGAAAAAACGACGCTGAACGTCTCTTGGCTTCAAATCATAAGGAACCCAAGTTCCTTGTTTTTGAATCATTCCCAACGCATGCAATCGCTGGGAAATGGCTTGGCGGGTAACTCTTAATGCTGAAGCAAGCTCTTTTTGCGTTTGGCACGGATCCTCATCGAGCAATGCCTCCAATTCAGCGTCTTCAAAGGTATTTTGGTCTTTCTTCACGCGAACGGTCGTCAACATCGAAATCATCGTCTTTGAAGCGACGGAACCAATCACGGCACGTTGTTTCACTTAGAGCAGCATCTCCGTAAACTTTTTGGAGTTCTCGATGCGCTTCAGGTGCCGTTTTCACACAACCAAAAGTTCGAATGAAAGAAGAAAAGCAACACTTCCCGCAAATGACGATTATATATATATATATATATATATATATATATTTGTAAGTCATAAATTATTGATATTCATATCAAATTTATTTTTGAAATTCAAGGTAAAATATAAACTAATGTTAAAATTTATTATAAAACTCCATAAAAATACAACGAAGATTATGAATATAGTAACATTAGCAGTACAACTAATCGGATTCACTTGTGCTTGACAATAAATCACTTTCACTGACACTGTTTCTAACATAAACAATAAATGGTTCCACAATATCATCCATTAACCCATCTAAGTCCCACATTCTTTTTTCTACTTTAAGCACATGGTTGATAAAATTCCTACAATTATCCATTGTAACATTTATAATTGCTTCCATCAAAAGTTCTCGTACATGCGACATTTTTAATGTAGTATTTTTTTACGCAACTTCACTTTTTCTTTGTGCCCAAATCATTTCAATTGGATTCGGTTCACAATGATATGGTGGTAACCTCAATACAGTTTTATTTGCAGCAGCTGCCATTTGATCAGTTACATATACATTATATTGTTCCTTGTAAAGACCTACTGAATGCAATAATTCAGCACGTAACATTTCTGCATTATACTCAATATTTTTGGAATGTAACCAGTCTTGGATTGGAGCTTTCCTCCATGAAGAAGCTGAAAGACTTTCCACTTTGCGTGAATGATATGATGCATTGTCCATTATGATAACAGCATTATCTGGCAACCTAGGCAATACTTGTTCAAACCATTCCTCAAAAATAATGCCATTCACTTCATCATGGTAATCAGCTGTTTTTCTACCTTCAAAAAGCAACAGTCCATCCTCCACAAATCCGAATTCAGATCCTACGTGGAGTATTATTAATCGCCGGCCTTTACCACTGGGGCTTTTTAATCCTTCCACAAAAGCTTGTCGTGAACTTGCTATACTTGCATCTATCCAAACTTTTTCCATTGTGTCGCTTATTTAACCAAGTTTCGTCTTGGTAAAATATTGGGCGATCCTCATCTCTGTAATGTTTTATTGTTGTCAGATATTTTCTTCTCCTCCTGATAACTTCATCCTTTTCTATTAGATTATTCTTCTTGTTACGCTTAAATATGTTCATTTTATAACATGAACAATTTTTCATTAACACTTACTTGAAAGTAATGAGTTTCAAGCATCTGTGTAGAGTTGCTCGACTCATTTTTGGTATGGACTCATTTCTAGTTATTTCTCCCAATATTTTGTTGGAAGTTCGTTTTTAAAAAACAAACCATGCACCATCTGTCGTACAGTACTTTTGACAGATTCATGAAATTCTAGAAGTCTTGAATGACTGCCTACTCGTTCTTTAGGAGGGCTGACTTCAGCTGTCTGTTTATATTCTTGGATAACTCGATATACAATTGATTTGGCCAGCCCTACAATACATGCCGTACAATATACTGTTATAGAAGTAATACCTACAACTTGAAGGTAATTTTGAAGGAGCCTGTGGTTGATTAACTTGATCACAGAATGGCTTTTAGCGGTACGGACCGCGTGCGGAATTTGTTTTCGTACGGGTATTTTTACCGTAGTTTTCCAGGAGCGACACTGTTTAATTATCTGCTGATGATAATGATATGAAAATTAATGTGGCAAAGGGTTATATATCAACCTCCTGTGATCAACCTACAACTTACTTGTAGTTGTTTCAGAGATGTTCGTTTTTCTTAAAGATTGTTATTTGTAAAATCTTTAAGAAAAATTTGAAAATCAGGTGTGTTGATATTTCTAATTCCGACGCTCGCAAGATCCATTCAGGGACGTATGGTGCGACTTAGTCTTATCCTTCTTGTTCACAGTTTGGAAATGATTTAGATAGTTTAAGAACCACAATTATTGCTCTGCAAAACGAGATAAAGGCACTGAAGTCTAACTTCTCGCAACCCGTTATTTCTTCTAATATTTTGTTATTTGATATTGAGAATGTAGTTCAGGGGGTTGCCGAATGTAAATGTCGTAAATATAATGTTATTTATGATTTCAAGGAATCTAGTTGCATGAGTGAGCAAGTTAATGTGAATAGGATTGAAACGGATGAGCTATTGTTGCATGCTGGAGTCAATAATGTCAATGTGCAACTGAATCGTTTGGGTAAATTTGATTCCTCTAACTCGAACTGTTACAGATCTCTTAGGATTAGTTTTTCATCGGATTCCCATATTGGGTCGTTTCTTAGGATGTAGGTGGCTTGAGGAAGATGGATCGTTGAAAAGCGTTCGCATGTTTTAGAGACCGTATTGTGATACAGCGTAAACTGTATAAGGAAGCTCGTCTGGAATTTGCTGAACGTTGATTCAAAGACGACAGTAATTTCAAAATTAAATATAAAAATAGCATTTCCAGAAATGTTTCTTTGTTAAACTAATTAAGCCCAACAGCACTCCCGTTATTTTAAATATGTCCTTCCAAAACATTCGTAGTTTAAGACCTAAACCTCATACTTTTTATACTAATGTTTGTGAACTATCATATATCATTCTTATTACAGAATCTTTGTTGGAGAAATCCTTTTCTGACCCTTAGTAATTTCCTGCTTGTTACAATGTTGTGTATTCTCGTATCAATGTATATATACCTCTTTTCTTACTTCCATTACTTCTTTAATTGTCTTGGTTATTTGTCTGTCTGTATAATTGTTTCAATTTTCTTCCAATAAACGTTTAACTTTTATTCACAAACAATTAATTTTCTTCTATAGCTACTGTTACTATCGCATGTCAATACTGTTTCAAATATTGGCAACCACATCCTTGATTTAATATTTTCAAATATTTATCTATATGTCGTAACGAACTATCGCTTATTTCGGAGAATTCACGTCATCCTACTTTATGTATTTAAATCTTCAGAAAAATCTGTGTCTCCTGTAAAAAATCATTACAATTTTCGTAAAGTTTAACAAACTCTATGATGATCTTTGCCAAACTGATAGGTTTTTCATTGGTGATTTTAATGATAATCTTCCATTAGTAGCCTTTCACAATATTAGAGCCATTTTAAAACAACTCTTGTTACGTTCATTATTACGCAGACTTTAAAAGACTTTGCCGTTTAAACATTTGATATCTATTGACTGCGTATCGAATTTTGAGCACTGTATTAAAGAATGTTCTCATAATTTTTGGTCCTTTCTTCACTCAAAGTAGGACACTACGCGAATACCTGAAGTAATATACGATAACTCGAGGGAACTAAACAATCCGTAAAACATTGATTCATTGCACATTATTTTTCTGATAGGTACACTGTTGCCTCTCTTATATAACAGAACAAAATGATGTAAATATTTGCCAACAAGGTAAAACGAAGCATATATATGAAATGTGGCAAAAGAATCAAGCGTTTCGAAAAAAAATAACATTTTTCAAAACATTGCTGTCTCGCTCAGATATATCTGCAGAACACTTTCCGGAAATAGCAAAAATGTTGAATGAGCAAAAATGTAAAACTAAAATATTCGATGAATATGTAGGTGTCTTGAATTCTTTAATAGAAGAATATACTGAAATATTTCCAGATTTTGATGCGAATGAATATTTCTGCTATGAAGCTAGTACTTGAGCCACATTTAGTAGATATATCTGCAGCTCCTTCAGAATTACAAATGGAGTTATTCGAGTTAGGGGAAGCTATTCTCAAATCGCTTTGACGTCAAAAATGATCCCATAGAAATATGGAAAAATGCTGTTGATTATCCATGCCTACGAGATAATGCACGCAGTTTACTTTCCTGCTTTGAAAGCATTTACTGCTGCGAGTCTACATTTTCTGTCATGACAACAATTAAAATTGGTTTAAGAACCCATATTACAAATTCTTATTTAGAGAATCGCTTAAGACTGCGTGTTGCGAAGCTTCGTCCAAATATTCAATTACTTTCAAGCAAGAAACAAATGCAAATAACCCACTAAATTAAATTTAATATATTATTTATCTATTTTTTATTATATTTCTTTTTAATGTAATAAATTTATTTAAAAATACTTTTAGTGTATTATTATTATTTGAAAATGTATTTAAATATGTAGTTGTTTAATAAAACTTGTGCGGCCTCCTTTGTTACTGTCTATTTTAAATGTGGCCTCTAATGGTAAGGTTTCTCACATCTGGTCTAGACATTATTTCAGCTTGGTGTAAGCCTATCTTTTCGTTTGAACATAGGCAAATAAATATTGCGTTCTGTCATTTACCCACAAGTTAACTCGTTTCCTTCCTCATACTCTACAGATGGACACATTCTTATGAAAATCGGCACTATCAAGTACCTCGGCATTTTACTTGATTTGTTAATGAACTTTAACTTGCATATTGAAATGGTATGTCGTTATCCAGTTAGGAGCGCTAGCTTTGCAATGAGTACTACACAATATTTTAGTGATATTGGTTTATTGAAAACACTTTTCTTTGCGTAGATTGTTAGTATGTTGATGTATGAAGAGGCATTCTAAAATCTGTGAAAATCATTTTCCAGTAAAGAGTGGGTTAAGAAGACGAAAAGTAAAATATTTGAAAAGTAGTTTGAAAGCAGAGCAGCTAGCAATATTCATTAGACCAGCCAAACAATCGAAAGCTACAATAATCACATCTTTTAAAATTACTCATATACTGGCAAAACACAAGAAAACCATAGAAGAAGGTAGCGAAAGAAGCATTTCTTGAAGTGGCGGAGGTGTTATTTGGAGAAAAAATAAAACAGATAATGTTTGCCATCAGGAAGCTCTAGTTATCTCTTCCAACTGTCACTAGAGGTGTCGAGATAATGAGTAAGAATATGGAGAATAAGCTAAGTGATGTCATGAAAGGAATATGCTTTTCTTTGTAGTTTGACGAATCTACCGATATGACACAGGTACTGCTCAGCTGCCTATTTTTATTTGGATGGTATTTTCTGATATGTTGGCTAAAGAAGAATTTTTAACAATGATTCTCTGAAACAGAAAATTCGTCGTAAGGATATTTACGAAGCTTTTTTTTAATTTTGCCAAAAACTAACGAGCTACCGGTTTACAAACTCGTGTGCCTTCAACAAATGGAGCTCCAGCCATGACTGGCAATTAAACAGGTTTATTGAATACTGGCGAGCTAATAATGATTTTTCATAGTTTTTCTCATTCCATTGCATTATTCGTCAACAAGTGCTATATTCAGAAACTACTATGAACGTTGCTATGAAAATCATGAACTCCATTCCTGCCCAAAGCTTGCAACGGTGGCTCTTTAAAGTACAATTGGAATCTAGCGAGTCTACTGAGCACACCTTCTATATGAAGATGTAAAGTGATTGAGTCGTGAAAAGATTTCAAGAATTACTTCCGAAATAATATCTTTTCTAGATGAAAGAGATGATTACACCGAGATACTTAAAACATACTTAACAGATGTGATATGTTATTTAAATAGCATTAACTTGGAACTACAAGGAAAAGATGAAATCATTACCAATATGATTAAAATCGAACAGAAGTAAAATTCATTTATTTCATTTTTATGCACCTGATTGATAAATGACTCTCAAACAAATTATTTATAATGCTCAGCATTTATCATATCAGTAAAGAATATGTGTTCCATAATCTACCTTCTACTCTGCAATTTAAACGCCTATTTTTATCTGATGATCTGTCTCAAACAAATTATAAGGATTATCGGTTAACCAAGTACAGTAGATCTGTGAGTTGACATAACCTGATAAGTGGAACCACGTTTCGTCAAAGAAAAAGGTTAGATGCAAATTTGCTACATTTAAGGTATTGTTAAACCAATGGCAGTAGTTTTGTCATTGTCGTGTTCACGTAAGTGATGTAAAATAGACATTTTATAGAAATACATGTGCAATCACTTTCTCAATGCAGTCAGAACACTTTCACAAGACACACTTAAAAGAAATAAAAATGATTGCAAAAAACATATTTTTATTTCCATATATTGTACCTGCTGAGCGGATAATTTTCTAAGAGACTCGTTTGGACGAGATTAGTCCAAGCGAGTCTTAGAAAATTATCCTATTTCGAATATCTTCCACTATATCATCTGTCAACAATATTAGCGGCTTTTCAGATTTTCGTTTCAAAACGCTACCCGTACCTTGTTGCACTGAGACAGTCTCAGTGCAACAACGAAAGCAGCAGCAGCACCAGTTAAGTCCTGAAGATGTTCCATACAAGTGGTTACGAAACGTCGGTAGCCGTATTCTCGAAGATGCGGTTTCAGCTAGAAAGCCAAGATGGAGAAATCATGGACAACGACCGCGGAAGCCTACGGGCCAAATTAGCTATGTAAATTAACGAAAACGACAAACATAACGCAAATATTGCGTGTAGGTTTATTTATCTTACGTAATAGATCGCTAAATAATATATACAGCAGATTTAAGTTATCTGTTATCAGATAGCCCTATTAAAAATTATTTTCGAGAGTACGTTCAAAACTTAACCCGTTGTTCAGTTGTTTGAAAAATCCTGTGATATATTTTATCCTTTTTCTTTTTTTATGAACGTGGATATAAAGTATAAGAAATGAAAAAGTAATACAGCACTTACTATTGCGTGATACTATTTAAATATCCAAATACATATTAATATTATTTGCCAAACTGCACTTGAAGTAGTAAAAATAAAATAAAAAATTAAAAAGCATAATTTATTTTTTCCTTTATTCTTTAGACAATATAATATACCTTTATATATAATAAATCATTTTTATTTTAGCAATTGCAGGAAATATCGTACCTGCAATCGCCACAACAAATGCAATAGTGTCTGGATTAGTCGTTCTTCATGCATTTAAAGTTCTTGGTGAGGAATACGAAAAATGTAATACTACGTATGTTAGGCAGAAGTCTTCATTTTCCAAAACAGTTTTAATGACAGAATCGGTTCTTATTAAAGCAAACCCCAATTGCTATGTATGTTCTGACAAGCCATCAGTAAATGTGTCTGTTAATGTGAATAATATGACAGTTAAAGAATTCGAAACAGAGGTGCTTAAAAAAAAATTGAATATGATTGCTCCAGATGCTATGATTGAAAGCAAAAATGTAGTAGTTATATCTTCAGAAGAGGGTGAAACTGAGGTAAGATTATGTCTAGAGTGCCTTTTTTAATTATATTGTGTATGGTAAAATAATACTATAAAACTCAGTAGAAATAAAATTCCACATTACTTTAGGTCACAATTTTCAATTTAATTCCTGAAATGAAAATGAAACTACCTTTATTATATTCCTAATAAAATAAATTAATGTGTGTATGCTACCAGCATTATTGCAGATAATGTTGATAGATTTTTTTCACTTTAACTTATATATACAATATCTAATACAAATAAGATAGAAATGTCGTCATTAATTATAAAATTATCAATTGTTTCCAATAATTAAAAATTTAGTTTACTATTTCTCTGTATATGTTACATTACACAATTAAATGAAACAATGTTAAAATATTTGATATTGCGATGACTGTCAATTTTATTAAGCAATAAAATGTTAGTCAATAATACAGAATTTCATGGAGGAAATCTTTAAACTGGTTCAAATTATTTTTTTTTGTACTAGTAACAAGGAAAATTTTATTCTCTACTTTGCAAGAGCATATGCAAATAATTATTGCATTAATTTTTTTTTACAATTCAACCTTCGCCTTTGGTAACTACTACTAGATTTATTTCATGACACATACCAAATTATTTATTTTTGATCGGTGTTTCTATAAGGATATATATTTTAATATTTGATGAAACGTTAATACGGTAATTACCATTTTAAAAGTTTTGAATGCTAAAAACTAATTTTAATAAAACATAGTGCAATTAAATATACACTATAAACAAAAATAAATTTTATATATTATACTTAATTACATTCAACTAAATTATTGGTATATAAAGAATATTAAATATTATTCCGATATAACTTATTAGGAACTATTTTAAAATTATATAGAGTTTTGGCCTACTTGCTGCAAAATAAAAAAGTTAAGAAAAATATGTTTATTTCAAAAAATAATACGAAGAGCTATTAAAATTGTTCTAAAGACAAAAATATGCAAAGTAAAAATGCGATTTGATAGATAAATAATTATTTCTATAACATTTTACATTTAATAAGGAATTTTTAATGTTACATTGAAATGTTATATATTGATTACAGTTTTGAATGCAGAGAGCTAATTCACTATAGAGTGAAAAAACAATACCTACCTCTTTCATTCAAACATTCGAATGTACGAACGAAAGAATAAGGTCTATGTTCGTCTAAAAAATATTATGACTAGCTATGATAGCTTTAGCTTTTTGTTTTGCTTTTCTTGACCATAATCCCACCCTTTGTATCAATTACATATTCTTCTACTTTATCTCCGAATGATAACAAATCACAAGTTTCATCTGCAGTAATCATCATTTTGATCCGGCCTTAGTTAACGCGGAATAAAGGATCATAAACTCTATAAATGTTTAAATATTTGTGCAAGGGGGTAGTAATGCTAGTGTTTCGAGAAAGTTAAATTTGGATCTGTGCGAGAAATTTTCTGATGCAGTGTTGATTTCTTTTTGTCATATAATACACTAATCGGAACATTTGGGTCGCCTTAAAACTCACTGTTTTTTCGACAACCTTTAAATATTTTATGTCATAATAACCACATTTTGCAAGTCAAGAAAAAGTTTCTATTAGATTTTATATGTGTTCTTTCATTTAATCCACTGCTACATTTAAAGATGCGGTTGTTCTTCTCGAGCTCTGTCAAACTCATAAATAATTTGTGCCTTTTTGTAAATTGAAAGAAACTTACTTGGATAATATTTTCTACTTTTTTACTAAAATCCCCTCGCATATCACAAAATCATGACTTTCTTCTAAATGCAACTATAAATATCCTGGAGGGTTAAACAATATTTCTTAACAATTTCTTTTCACTAGTTTCAAAGTAAAACATACTTGTATGTACTTCATGTAAAGTGCTGTACAGAAAATCAGTATGAGCTGTCCATTCAGTTTTCATTAATAATTTTTAATGCATTTATGAACTATTATCTTTATATTGTATTAATTCTTTACAGAACAAGTCATGCTCGAATATGTTCACCTTTGCTGCGAACTATTTAATATCATTTAAACAACAAAAATGCGAAATATTTATTATCAACCCAATCTCTCTGTTAATACATTAATTTTCTCCATTTTTTGTTCTATTTTATTGCAATATCTACTGTCATACAATAGTGTTAAACTAAAGTTTTTACCTTGCTTCCTTCTGCAATCACTTCATTTACTATATATTATTTTGATGTTTTATGCTAAAAAATTAGTATTAATTAATAATATAATATATATAATTAATAATAAATTGCTATTTCTTTGTTGGGTTTCCGTATTGACATATCGTCAGAAAAATGCGAGATGAAATAGATAAATTTAATTTATATTTATAAAGCCGTTAAAGATAACTAAAAAATTAATTGTCGTGGAACAATATACGAGAACACTGAGATTCGAAAAATGAAAGTTTTATATTCTAACCGGTTTTTTTAGAGAGCGAGGTGAAATTTGGTTAATTTTTTAACAAAGCAATTTATTGATGCAATCCAATACGTATTTTTAAAAAACTAAACACATCTGAATATTTGGCTCGTATGCAAGAGACTTTGGGTAATAATGTCATTTTGAGAGCCACAATTTGCCATGATAATACGAGCAGCAATGATGATGTGCGACCAAGACAATCAAACATTGTAAAAACTCCAGAAATTTTCCATAGAACTAATGATATTGTTTTGGCTTCACCATTATATTCCTGAATGTAAACAATTTCAACAGTGGCTATCATCGTAGCCCTTTCTCCAAAGAAAGATATTTCTATCGATAATGTTTTGAGATTCAAACACGATAATTTGTATAGATTATCTTGCAGACGCCAAATCTTTAACCGTATTATATCGTAATTTTGTGAAGATATTATTAATAAATATAAAACGAATTATTTTTTAGTTATCTATTTACGGGCGAAAAAATATATCACGTACATCGTGGTATTGGTCGCGTAAAAATCTTCATTTAAATATAGCTACACCAACATAGTTTTCATAGAAGGTTATTTTGTATGGGCTGGTATTCTTCAAAAGAAAATAATCGGATTTTTTTCTGTTGACGGGTATTTGAATGGGAATAGGTATCTAAATTTACTAAAATATAACGCTATCCCTGTTATGCAGGAACAATATAATATTAATGAAATTTGGTTCAAGTCAGATGGTTGATCTGCAAACAATAGCCGCCATATTAGTAATTTTTGAAATACTATTTTTAAAGATAGATGGAATTCAGGGCAACAATCTTCTGATCTAGCATCAAATGACTACTTTCTGTAACCCTTCATAAATAATACCATATACGGTTACGAGGATAAATATCCCTCGAATTTAGATCAATTACGCGCAAAAATTATTAGTTAGTCATGATTTTACTTCGGAAATGTCGGTTGCGTTATTCTTCATCTCAAGAGGGTGACTTACTTGAGCAGCTAGTAAATAATTATTTTTTTAGAACTTTCTGTAATTTTCAATTCGATTCAATTCAATTTGAAATTAATATTTTTTTCTGGCAATTAAATTTATTTTCCTAAATTTAAAATTTTATAAGCTTATACAATTTTTCTGGAATTGTTATTTTCACAAAATAACACAATTGATGACGAGCTAGTATTCTCTTCAAAGAGATTTTATATTTGAATATAATGTTATTAACTAATTGTATTGTTACTACTGTTAATGTTTTTTTATAAGTAAGAAAAGAAAACATACACTACCGTTCATAAGTATTTGGGCACCCATAAATTTAGAAGAAATGATTAAAAGCACTAGTGAAAAAATGAAAATATATTTATTACATGTACATACATAACTAATTACAGTATCTGGCAGTAGAATTACATATTATATTTAAATTTTCGATTCATCTATTTTTTATAATGGCAGCACATAATCGCGGCATTTTTGCAATTAGTTTTGCTAATGTGTCCAGTGTTATGCGGACCCAAGCTTCCTGCAGTTTCCTCCACAAATCAGCCTCCGATGTTGGTACTGCTTTCCGGACCTCCCGATCAAGTTCCTCCCACAATAACTCTATTGGATTTAGATCGGGGCTTTGGGGAGGCCATTTCATAACTTCGATGGATCCTTCCGCTTCCAAGAGTTGCAAATAGTCTTTGCATATTTTGGATGTGTGCTTTGGGTCATTATCCTGCTGGAATACAAAATTCCTACCCAAAAGTCTTAATCCTGAAGCAATAGCGTTGGTCTCCAAAATGTTTCGATACTGCTCTTTCCTTAGTATTCCCTCAATTTTCACAATATCACCCACGACCGTACCACCAAAACAACCCCAGATCATCACGGAACCACCGCCATGTTTAACCGTAGGCACAATACATTGCTCTGCCGCATGCTCACCTGTAGATCTCCGAACGAAAACACGTCTTCTGGACCCGAAAATTTCGAACTTTGACTCATCGGTCCACAAGACTTTACTCCACTGTTCAACTGTCCAATGTTGGTGTTCACGAGCCCAGTTTAAGCGTTTCCGCTTATTCTGTTTGCGCAATAACGGTTTGTTCATTGCAATTCGTCCGTCCAAACCTGCTTTGTACAAGCGACGTTTGACCGTTGTTACGCTTATTGACTTTGGACGGTCTGCATTGATTTCTGCAGCGATTTCTGGGGCTGTTTTCCGTCGATTTCTTTTGCTTGTGATCACTATTGCACGATCCTCAGCAGAAGTCGCTCTGGGTCTCCCACTCCGTGATTTATTGAGAACACTGCCACTTTCTCGGTATTTTTTGACGACATAGTCTACGGAAGTATTATTTAATTTTAATTGTTTCGCAATTTGCCGGTTGCTTTTGCCATCTTGATGGTGCGCAATTATAAGAGAACGCGTTTCAATGTCCATCTCTTTTCTTTTTGGCATATTTAACGATCTTAACAACACTACTAGCACAGGAATATCTCACAACGAATACAGAAACGTAACTGAGGGCAATTTCAAAAATATAACATGAAATTCGCCCGAGGTCATTAAAACATCATTACTAAACTTATCCTTCTGTATCCTTCACAGAAAGACAATTACAAGAACTTGGAGAAACTTTTATTGCGCTAATCCCCAGGTAGTCCCAATAACAAATTTTGGTTTATTGCAGGTAATAAAGTAATACATAATGTTACTTATGCAGCGTTTCTGTAGATTTAATACTTTCCTTATACTTATCCAATATTACAAGAATGAATTTCCTAGAAACTATGCTGTTCAAATAATTTTATAAAATATGGGTGCCCAAATACTTATGAACGGTAGTGTATGCCATCGAGTTCTCCATTATAAAGTTAGTTACCACAATTTACTTTAATATGAATATAAAAATTATATGATTCAGTTTAGGAAGATTTGCCAATCTGGATTTGAAATTTCAGACAGAAATATAATTATGAATAATCCACTAATAATAAATTTTTAATGACATTTCTGTTTTAGGCTAATAATGACAAAAAGTTATGTGATGCTGGTATTATAGATGGTAGCATTTTGAAAGTAGATGATTTTTTGCAAAATTACGAATTAACAATTTACATATCTGACTACGTGCCGAAAGACAATACCGAACCTCCAATCATTATTCATGGTAATTTCGAAAATCTAAAACCTGTAGATGCTGTTAATGGTGAGATTTAAACATTATAGTTCAGTGGTTATAATAAGAATATACTTATTTTATAATTTTTTAAGGATCTGATAATGGAGTATCAAACAAACACATAGAAGGAGAGAAGAAAAATTACGAATTTACAGATGCTGATGATTCTGTTGAAATTTTGGAAAATCAAAGTAAATTTGATGACCCACAAGAAGGTTCTTCTGCGAAACGACGAAAGTTAAATCCTGCCGAGAATGAAGATGATGATTTGATAATGTTAGATGATGATGTTTAAGTTGTATTCAAATATTAAAATGTTCTCATGAATGTATTTATTATTTTTATATAATGTGAAAATATATTTAATTTGTATCATATATATATATATATATATATATATATATATATATATATTAGATTTTTATTTATAAATAATTGTGAACAAATTAGATCAACTACCTTGTTATAGTATAACGGGAATTTATTATAGGAGGCACATGTACATATGTATTTGGTTATATTGGATAAATTGCGCAATGATTTAAGGAGAGTTAGAAGTTTACAGGAAAGTTATGGCGTTTGTTATAATTATAATAGAAACGAGAGGTACTAGGAATCAGAAATTTAAGGATACGATAATAGGTTGGAGCATGTTTATAAAATGTCATTTACAGGGTTGACAAAACAGTCTGTGGGTAAAGTGAAAAGACGAAGAGTAAGATCCATAATATTTAATTTCATACATTAAATACACAATTCATAAAAATGGTGCAACTTTTAGAATATTTGCTTTTTATAAGGAACAGAAAATAATTCGTCTACAGAGTAGAAAGCTTTACCTAAGGCTACGACTTTATATGTTGTTCTAATTATTAAATCCGGTACATAATTGAATACATTAATGCATTGCATCAGTTTGTTTCTGAACTTTGAAGAAGTGAGTTTATTGTGGAAGTACGTTCGTTTCACGAACATGATTAGTTTCGTATTTTTTAAGGACACTATTGTAGTTATTTTGACAAACATGAGAGATTCGATTATATAATTTGAAGGCAGGGTAAATACATTGTTTTTTGCAAATACTTCTTTACAAGAGTGTCTAGGTTTTAGATTGAATACTTCTCTTATATATGCGTTTTTTAATTGAAATATTCTTACGCTATTTACAGTGTTAATCCGTCACATCATATTGAAGACTGGTCAGTGCGCAAGTATAGTGCACCTAAAACTGCTTTGACACATCGCGAAACCACACGCAAAATGGATCAAAATTTGCCCAATTTCTATGTAAGTGACTCGATATGGGATTTCCAGAAGAGCCGAGTATACCAAGGAAACACGCCATTTTAGAAAAAAATATGATACACATTTTATTAATATTTAGTCTGAAATTGTTGCTCTTGAACCACGTACTTAGCTGCAAGGAGTTGTTTTCCGCATATCTATTGCATTTTCCAAAATGTGGTTGCTAAATACGCATGAAATATCGTTTGCCATTCGATAGATCGTTGGTATACAAGAAAAACAAGATTGGTTCAAATATGGAAACTCGAGAAACTATAAGCAATGTTTTCCAAAGTGATCTTATTTCCGCACTAGTTTTATCATTAGACGCCATACGCTGTCTTGTATCGGGCAAATAGGACTGCACCCATTTTAGTATTACTCCTCGACAGCCCATTTTTTCAGCCTTTCTCAAGAGAACTTGTTAGTGTACATTATCAAAAGCTTTTGATCGGTCAATAAAAACAAGTCTATTACTTTCGCCATTCAAAACTTAGTCAAAATAAATTGAAAAGTTACCCGTGAAGTATTATAAATATTTTTTATGAGCTGGACACAGCTCTCTTAAAAGTGATTTTATTGGTTATGTATTATTATTATTGATATGTTATTAACAATTCTTTAGCATCTCCACTATGGTGTGGAGACATGACATTTCTGTTTGCTGATGCTGATGTTAACAAACTTCATCATTTTGTAGGTACAGTCAGTTGATTTGGTACTCGCCACGCACTATTTCTCATTCAATAAGAGTATATCCTATAATTTGAAGGAGTTGGAATGGCTTAACATGCGTGGTCGAGTGACTTTTTATTCTTTGGTTTTATATATTCGCTTCTATGTAATTAAAGTTCTTATCTCTCCAATAAAATTAGACGTAGATGTCATAACTATAATATCAATATTAGGTATAGGAATCTTATTGTACCACTTGCACATGTTACATTGTTTTTCATCAGATCATGTTTTAACATCTTTCGTATCTTTAGCTCTTTACAATCCACTTTTTAGCTTTAAAGTTAAAGAGGATTCCGGTGTTCAAGTGTGGTATTTATTAATTTTTGTTTTTGTACTGGGTGGGCCAAAAGTCACCAGGGGTTTAAAAATTTAATAACTTTTGCGTTTATATATTTTTTTTCATTTTTCTTTTTCAGATTATATAAATAACACTTGGAGAATAAATAATGGAGAGATTCACGACTGAACAAAGAACCAGAATAATAGAATTTTATTATTTAAATCAGCGATCAATTATTTTAGCGCAAAGAGCATATCGTCGACATTTTAACGTCAGAATGTCGCCCTCTGAAGCAATGATTCGTTGCCTAGTTCATCGTCATCACCAACATGGCACTGTAAGAGAGTTGCCTTGAACCGGTAGACAACGTTTAATTCGCACTGCGGAAAATATTGAACGTGTAGAGCAAAGTGTTAACGAAACACCAGAAACATCTACCAGATGGCGTTCTGCTCAGCTAGGAATGGCGCGTACGTCATTACGGCGCATTTTAAAAACAGATTTACTGTTATTCCCATATAAGCTGCAATTGGTGCAAGAACTAAAACTCGCAGATCATCGGCAACGTCTAATTTTTGCAGTTTAATTTCAACATGGCCAACTGTTGGCATTAAACTGCAAAATTTAGACGTTGCCTGAATTATCCCTTAAGATTTTCTTTAGTTGCTGCACCTGCTATTTATCTGTGTGTATACATGTGTGATGAGGAAAATAAGACATTATTATTATTGTGTGCATTTTGTGCGTTATGCAAGATATCGTGTTTACACAGAAATGCTACTATTCTGCTATGCATCAGTCTTTCTATTATCTTTGATATATTGGGTAATAGCACAATTGGACGGTAATTATGGAATTTGTCTCCCCCTTTTATGAATGGGTTTAACTATTGTATACTTTCATTTCTCAGGAAATACACACTTGTAAATGACACAATATGAGTTAAGGTTGTTGCGATATATCTAGCGTTTTCATCCGTCGTTACTCGCAGCTTTTAAAATTTTTAGGTTGCTTATGGCATCCATGACCTCTACAGAGTGTGTTACATATGAAAAAAAGTATATACGTACATTTTCTAGGAAAACTGTATTATTCTCACAAGATTCTATAAAGTAATTACCTATTGGTTGCCGTTAAGCTGTCTCTTGCATCATCATCAGTGAAGTCACTAATAGCAAAAAGTTCTTTTCTAGTCCAACCCTGTATTTGATTAAGAACAAAAGATTTTATATATTTCTTTAACAATTGTGTGGTTTACATAATCTTCACACAATTAAACTTTTACAGTTACCAAAGTTTTTATTCTGTATTATAGGACTTTCGCATACGTTTTAACCAATGATTGCTACTAAAATCTATACAATTTTCGTATAAGTTATCCACAACACAGAAATATAACCGATAATGCAAAGGTAATGTCATTCTCCCCACAGCAGGAATGATTGGTAAAAATGTTGCTGATAAGAGTTTTATATCAGATGGTTTAATTGTTTGATCTTGATTATAGAGCCGCATTAAGTCCAAGAATGATTCTGAAACTGTTTCTTGTTTGATTTCGATATTGAAATCGCCACTTTGTATTATTATGAAAATGATACCTAAACATGCTTCATCTAAGGTTGTAACCAAGATATCGATAATTTGTCCCATGTTGTCAGTTGATGGAGGATATATATTATAATTTTGAGTTTATTAATTTTTAGAGCACTGCGTTCCAATGTTAATTTTTGACTCTTATATTTCAGTGATTCTAGTTCTTCGAAGTTCATCTCCAATCAAAATCCGGAAACCGCCATGAAAAGAAGTTCTTACGTAAGATGATACTATTACGTAGTTATCGATTAAAACATTCTCGCTAAGCGTCAACTAGCGTTCAGTTAATGTAATTATTCTTATGTTCATATTCAGTTGTTCAATAAAAGTAATTGAATTATCGGTTTTATTACCTAAACTCTGTATATTTTGTCACTAACTGCTCCAAATAAAAGGAATCTTTGAAGTTGGTTGGAGTTAGAATGTGAAAAAGATTTAGAGAAGGCATAATCATAATCTTATGCGCGGTATTTTTAAAAATCAATCTATTTATTTACGAACGTCAACGTGATACCTTCATGAATAAATCGATTGGGATGACAATACTTTTACTATAAGTCTGCAGTGGGGGAGTTTATATTGGGTCATTGGTCAGCTTTATATAGGGTGACCAATATAAACTCTCCCACTGCAGACTTACACCAGTTTCAGCGCGACTGTTAAGCTCTGAAGATGTCCCATACAAGTGGTGATGAAACGTAGTATTGATGAAGACGTGGTTCCGGCCTGGAAGCCAAGATGAAGAAAATATAGATAACCATCGCGGAAGTCTACGAGCCAGATTAATACAACATTATTCTTAACAGTAATGGAAAACTTCTAGATCTAGTATTTTCTAATAAAAACTCTACATGAATAAACTAAACCTGAATTAGTGATGGGTTAAATCGAGTATTCTTCAGATATATATTTCAAAAAGTAGATTATAATTCATTAAAAAGCAATTTCCTCAGGTATGAATATTCAACATTGACGCTAATCCTAAAGATTCGTGTCTTGAAATTGTTGACACTATTTGATTTGTTATTTGGGATATTTCTATCTCTTCAAGAATTTATGTATCCTGACGTTTCGGCAGCCTCATTAAGGTAACTCTCAGAAGAATCGTTTCTTGCTAAACTCATTTGCATCATTAATTTAGCTGGCATATGCGTCTTCTTATTCCTTTTTATGTGCAATATATACTTGATTACTAGCCCAAGGAACAATTTTTAAATTTCGCGGGTGTTTTAAGTTGCCCAAGGAAAAAATAGCTACATCTAAAATTATATTTTATTTTATTACAGCATGAATATTAATAATTAAGGTGTATATTTCAAAATCAAAATTAAAACGAAAACCGTACGCATTAAAAACATGTTATTTCCTAATTTCTTGAATGAATTGAAATCATAGCTAACCTTTATTTTTACTACTACCAATTCAAAACTTCCGCGTAATTTAAAAATTGTTCCTTGGGAGGCTAGTGGCTAAGTGGGCGGTCTTATCAATATTTGAAAATCCGAAACCAAGTTCAAGCCTCACACTATTTATTGCGTTGCAGATAAAAAAAAACTGGGTAAATACATTTTCCAAATGAATTAATGGAGATAATGAGTTTGACAAGAAACGGTCAGGGTTATATACATTAATTACAGAAATCCCTTAAATGTTGGAAACAGCTCAACTAACAAATCAAATTGTTGAAACATTAATATATATATATATATATATATATATATATATATATATATATATATATATATATTAAAGTAATGATATTTAAACAATTTCTTTTAAAACATATACATATATAATTAGAAAGAACGATTTTAGTTTTCCATTTAAAATATGCATATTTGCTATACATATATTTTATTTTGCTTCCACAGTATATCGGGAAATTTAAATGATTCAATAGAAATCATTGTTAAATGCTAAAATTGGGATTGATGTAAATTTCGATTCCCTGATTGAAATTTTGTAATTATAAAAGAAACTACAAGATTTCGATCAGAGGATCGACCAATCTTTTATACACGTTGGTAAATATTGGGTCTGGGAAAAAGTTCGTGGCGTTTTTTCAGTAAAATTCAACTGGTCCCCGCATGGCGCGTGGACGAATTCATTTAAACCGAATATGCTCCATTATTATCGACAATGTTTCGCCATTTTTTTGGTAGATCCATGATCCCATCGGTGAAAAACTTCTGTGGTTTCTGGTCGAAAAACTGAATCAAGTAGTTTTCACAGGCTTCTTTTGAAACCAACTTAATTCCATTGAGAGAGTTCTGCAGAGATCGAAACAGATGATAGTCAGAGGGTGCTATATCCGGACTGTAAGGTGGGTGCATCAAAACTTCCCAACCAAACTCTCTCAATTTTTGACGGGTCATCAAAGAAGTGTGTGGTCGGGCGTTGTCATGATGGAAGACAACACCTTTCCTATTAATCAATTCGGGCCGTTTTCTTTCAATCGCCTGGCGTAATCTCTCTAGTTGTGCACAGTAGAGTTGAGAATCAATCGTCTGACCAGTTGGAAGTAGCTCGTAGTGGACGATTCCCCTCCAGTCCCACCATACACACAGCATCACTTTTTTTGGCGTCAATGTTGGCTTAGCGAACGCTTGTGACGGCTCACCATCCTTTATCCACGATCTTTTACGCTTCCGATTATCGTACGTAATCCATTTTTCATCTCCGGTTATTAAACGTTTCAGAAACGGCTCGATTTCATTCCGTTTCAGCAGCGCATCGCAGATGTTAATTCGGTCAATCATGTTTTTCACGCTCAACTCATGAGGAACCCATACGTCAAGCTTTTTTTTGTAACCAGCTTTGTGTAAATGGTTCAAAACAGTTTTGTGGTCAATGCCTAGCTCCATGCCAATATCGACACTGCTGATATGCTTATCTTGTTGGACTTTTTCAAGAATTTCATCAGATTTTTCAGTGATTGGACGACCGGAGCGTGACTCATCTTTCACATTGAAATTTCCAGAACGAAAGCGAGCGAACCATTTCCGCGCAACAGATTTCGATAAAGTACCTTCACCGTACACAGCACAAATTTTATCACAAGCCTGCGCAGCGTTCTTCCCCTTATCATAATAATATTGCAGAATATAGCGAAATTTCTCATTATTCTTCTCCATTTTCAAGTGCGAATAACTTTCCAACCACTGCACCGATTACAATGTTTCTACGCTCAAACTAACGTTCGGAAGGTCATCTAAAAAACGAGCCCTCGGTGGTGTCGCTGTGACTTGTTGTTCTTTAGTTATCGGCAACCAATGCCATCTATCGGGAAAAACGCCACGAACTTTTTCCCAGACCCAATATATGTAAGTATGCTAACAGTGTTTGTATCAATTGTATTTTTAGGTGAGACCTACCTTCATGCAGAACACACTACCATGTATGAAAGGACTGATGATGCAATTGCGGATACACACACACACACACACACACACACACACACACACATATATATATATATATATATATATATATATATGTTATAACTTTAAAATGAGTATGACAAGAATCAATTGATAATATTCAACATGGAAAGAACACTTGAATGATATACAATGAATATTGTCATAATAAGCATTGGTTAAGTATAAACGACTATGTTCCATACTTAATTTTGTCTTATTAAGATTACTTATAAATCTAAGTACTCCCTTTGAATTTTGATATATTTCCTTATTATTGGAAGTATATGTATATCTACTTAATAAAATATTCAAAAATGATTTTAAATTGGAAATTGTATGTATCCGTAAATATGTGTTGCATACGTACAATGTAATATTATTGTCCATTATAGATAATACAAACATTATATGTTAGTCAGAAAGATCCGAAAATAAATACATGTAAAATCAAGCCATACTAATACTAAGTTAAAGGGAAGTTATCACATATGTATTGATAGGGAATGGAAAAGGAATTTTTTTATACGATAGTTAATATTAAAGGGATAAAGTAATTGCATGGGATGTAAAGGAACATAATGGAATAAAAATGACTTGATTTTACAGTAAGAATATCTTTAGATAAGCAAAGAAACATGGAACTTACATACGACTAGGTAATTTTCATATAATTTAAATATTTCTTAATATTTAAAAACCACATTTACTGTATGAATAGAAATGATATATTCTATAGTTTATATTGCATACAAGATTGTTTTTTAGGAGAATATATAGATTTTAAAGTTCAACAGAATTTTTAACAATTTGTAAGTATTATGAAGCTGCGATACTAAGGTAATTTATGTGTAGATTACGAAAAGTTTTTTTGAAAAACAAATATTGAAGTTTTCCAGGTTATGTTTATAAGTAACCTGTGTTAAGTATGTAGGTAAATAATAGTTGTGTCATAAAAAGAAAGAATATAATTTTAATACAGAAACAAACTGTATTTTTTAATTAATAGCAAATAGAGAATGTAATAAATCGACTAAGGTTGTGCATTTTTACTCAAGCTACGTATGTATGTGTTATATGTAGAAATAACTTTTAATATGTCTACAAAAGTAACTTTTTAATTAGGTAAAAGCTGTAAACTTAAATTTAAAAAAATATTAAAATGATTTAATAATTTTCATTAAAAATGTATGTTACAAATTACTGCTGAGTGCAGCCTAGCTCTGTTTTCGAATTGATCTATAGCTTGAGATGTCATTTTTGTCACGGCGTTTGGTGCCATGAGAAAACGCGTGGACTATACTTTATAATTACCAAACGAGTTTTTCTAGTAACAACTCATTCTCATTTGCATACGCAATAACGAAAATAGAAAGATAGAATACCAAAATATAGTTTAAATAATAATGTTAATTTAAGTAGTAATTTCGAATAATTTGTGAACTGTACTATACGTACTGACCTCATTTTGTCTCAATTTAATGTGCACACTTTGAACAAATATCCACTGTATAATATAAATGAAAATAATAAAATGTAACGATTAATATCATGTTATTAAAGCTCACGTAAGATCATCAGTTGAACTAATTTCTTAGAGCAGTTATTGCGTTACCTAAAATTAATATTGCATAAAATAACTGTTTTAAATTTTCATCTAACATGCAAGCTGTGTTTATGTTTTAAATTACACATTAACAAACTAGAATAGCTACATACACATAACAGTGTTACTCAGCTATTGTCAAATTTTCTATTCTATGAGGGTAAATTAAGGCACGTCAAGGTGTGATTTAGATCATAGTGTCATCCTAGTATGTAATCTTAATACACATTTGAGTGTCATCTTAGTGCACGCCATTGTGTCATTTTAGTACACGTTGGAGTGTTATTCGAATATACATGATAGTGCCATTTTAGTATACCTTAGAGTGCCATTTAAACACACATTATAGTATCCTCGTAGTGCACGCTTTAGTGCCACTTTAATTTCGTGTTTACAATTGGTGACAGACATAACTTATACATATTTACACGTTCATCTAAAAGAATAAAATTAAAAATCAACCAATGATGGGTCATTGGTTGAATAAATGCTGGGCATTTATTTAATTTTGATCTTTATAAACGGACACTAGCAAATCGTATGCTTCCATTAGTGCCGGCCCTAGTATTTTTGCCGCCATAGGAAAGCTTAAAAAATGTTACCGCACCCAAGCTGTGTTAACCAGGAAAATAACATATAATTGAATTAAGACAATAATGCGAATATAGATTTACGAAAAATTGTTTTATTGAAACAGAAAGTTTATATTTTTAACGACAATGAACTTAAAAATTAAAGTACCTACTATTTTCAAAAGTAAATTAAATATACTTTTAAAACTATGAACAAAACTAGTACAATAATATACGAACCTCAAATACAAATTCAAACAACTTTTTTTGGAAGTTTCATTTCTGTAAAATTGCGAATAATTTCCTTCAGATCTATTTTACTACTGAATTCGTGTTCAATGGCTAACATTGCTAATCCATTAAGATGATTTTTTTGTAATCATACTTCATAAATAATTTTTTATTATTTTTAACTTAAAAATGCTTTCGCCGGTAGCAACAATTATGGGCAGCGTTAACAAAATTTTTAGAGCAATGCTCAAATTTGCCCAATTTTAAGGGAAGTAATGAATTTTAAAACGTCAACTGGACCTTCTTTCTTAGTTAAAAGTGAAGAAACAAGGCTTATTTCTCCAGCCAGATCTAAAATGTTAAGATTGGACGCATCGCCATCTGTCAAGACGTTTTCAAGATCTTTACAATGTGTCAGTAATTCACTTATACACATGTCTTGAAGTTTATAAACATGATATAAAAATTGAAAAGAGTCATTATGACTACTCAGTAGGTTGAATTTCGGTTCCAATGCACTTATCGCTTGATCTATAATAAAGAAAAAGAATTTTATTTTATATTTTTGTTTTGGATCTTGTATCGGTTTGTCTACGCTTTTATATGAGAAATTTCGTTTTGCAGTTCGAACACGATAACATGAAGTAGTCATTTCAACGTAGAATTTTCGGCTTTTAAGGTAATATTATCAAAGGATTGATTTCATCTTAATTCTTTAAAATAAATTAATGAGCTATTTAATAAATTAGTGGCTCTGGATAAATCAAAATCTTTGAATTGAACTAACTTATTTATCGGATTAATACGATTCAAAATTTTATCCAAATGACAATTGAACATAAAAACTTAAATTGTTTTATTACCGCTGGCTTCACTTCGAATCATATCATATAAAGCATCACGAATTTCTCCTATTAGAAAACTTTCCCAACGAGTGTCACTCATTGGTTTCAATGTAAGAGTATTGAGCTGTTCTTATAATATGGCCCACCGAAATGTCGATGAGAGAAAAAATGTTTATAGCTTTTGAATTATATTAAAAAAAGTCGCTGCCTCCAAAGAAGACTTTGCCATATCATTAATTACTAAGTTTAAGGAATGACTGCTGCAAGATACGTACAATGCTCTAAGTTATACAGTTTTAATTCTAGATTGACTCCCGATTTATCGCCTCTCATATTTGAATCATTGGCGTAACCTCGACCTCTTATTTTCCGCTGTCAATCCGTTTTTCCCTAACTCAATAAAACTTGAGATAATTCCTTACCAATAGATCTCTCAATTGATAGCAGTAAAGAAACCTACTTTTTTTTGAAATAGTTGACCTTGTTTGAATTCACTTGTGTTTATGCAGTAAACTTTCTCCGTGACTCCAATGAGTGTATCACTCATTGTAACTTTTGATATTTCATCTGCTCTCATAGTTTTAAATACTTCATCCTTTAATTGAAGTGTATCATAAAATTCTTGTAGGGACCATTACAAACAAAATATTTGGGATTTTGATAAATGATTTTCTTCGTTTTCATGATGTTCTTCTTTCTTTACCTTCTTATATAATTTCTTTTAAAAAATCCTAAATAACCTTGATACGCAATATATTTATTCTTTCCTTGAATATATTATTTATTTCTCTATTGATAAATATCGTTGGTCTACTTACTGGAGGTACTACATTAGTTACCCAAATAATAATTTCCTACTCTACGAATAACATTGAAAAGATATTTCCTTTTCGAATCTTTTAATGACATGTTCAGTTCAGCAATTCCTTGACAATTCTTTCATTACGGTAATTTACAAATATAAATATAAATAGTGCCTGAAAAAATGCGTAATTTCGTTGAAACAATACAGACAAGTTGTTCTTTTAGTCTATGGTCTAAGGCTCGTTAAATATTTTACTTCCAGTGAAGGTTTCTTAGAATTTGCTTAGAATTAAAAATTATTCAAAAATGAAAAAGCGAAATGAGGCAAGTAATGGGCGATTCACTATTACGCACATTTTTCAATAGCATTTTTTTGACAGATAAAGCGTGACTTGTACCAAACTTTCATGCTATTTTAGTTAAATATTGTGTGATATTTTATTATGGAAAGATTCAGTCCGGCACAGCGTTTATAAATTATTCAGCTGTATTACGAAAATTTGCGTTCAACGAGAAGTGTTTCGTGCACTTAGAGCAACTTGTGGTCTACGTAATTGAAAAATTTGAAACGCTATTTTCATAATTGAATAGCACGCGACCAAATATACCACATCCAGTAGATAGTGAAGAAAATATAGAGATGATAGCTGAGAGAATCGATTCGACTTAGATCTCAACAGCTTGGCTTGTCGTATGCCACAACTTGGCGTATTTTACGTAAGGATCATTGTTTAAGAATTGAAGAAGAGTCACTGTTTTCGACGAAAATTTTGTTCAGCGATGAGGCCCATTTCTGGTTTAATGGCTACGTCAATAAGCACAATTGCCGTATTTGGAGTGAAGAGTAACCTGAAGAGGGTCAAGAGCTGCCATTACAAAACCACGGTTTGGTGTGGTTTATAGGCAAGTGGAAGTATCGGTCCATATTTCTCAAAAAAGAAGACCGTGATAATAATTAAAAAATTAATGTCAAGAATGGTTCTTTTGTATGATAATAAAGAATACCCGATAAAATTGAAGCTTTTATTTTTTTTATTTTTGAAAAAAAGTACTTTCAAATGAATCACCCGTTATGAACAAAATACCACTTGTACTATTTGACTAAATTCTGTGATGGTTCCGTCTGTAGTGTGACATTTTCTTTTAAGATTAACCTATTTTTATTTTTCAAATTTGATAATACATTGTAAGGTTCGAAGTTGACTGTTTCATTTACAATATTAGACTCTACTGTTTTATTTTCATAATTAAAACCAAGCGATCTGTTACTTTTAATGCTTATCATGTCGGTAATTTTATTCGTATTTTCATTATTTACATTTATTTTCTCTTTATTCAAGATAATCTAAAATTGTATAGAAAATTTGTGCTTCCCTACTTATTTATAGTTTTATATTTGCGCGTGTTCTACGCTTGGAATTGGATATGATTTATTTGATTCTAAAGACTTAATAGAATCAGAACAAAACGAAAGGTAATAATTTGAATTTGATTAGAAAACATCAATAGAAAATTCATTTTACTATATAAGAGTACATATTAATGCTGATTCGGAGTGTTTTTTTTTCCATAATTTTTCGTATCAAACAGATTCATCTAAATCTTTAGGAGTATTAATGTTACCCTGATTTGAGACGTTAGACTGATTTGTATGTAAGAAAGAAACTTTATCACAAAATATGTAATAAATTTTCTTCGTTTCTTAAAGCATAATTCATCTAAAAAGCATTTATTAAAATCAAATAATTAATTATAAATACATGTTTAAAAAATTCATTTACTAAAAAAACATATTTAGGAGTATTCGGCTTCATAGTTTACACTTTTTTCTTAATTACAACCATAAATGATTTAATTCGTTTTAGTAAATATGTACATATTACTATAATAATATATTCACTTAGGGTTGACAATAAAAAGAAGAAAATTTGAATTATTTGAGCATTAAAAATGTAAGTTATGTTTATTATGATTAAAGATGGTAAGCAAGATGAAATTACTTACTGGCAGTTTCTTTCTAAAATCGTAAGGCTTCTTCGTAAAAGTGTGATTTAGCAATTGCCTTTTCATCGTTCCTACCACACGTAAAAATGTTTTCTTTCGCTAATTTCATTGTAATAACTTTTTTAACTATATTGTTTTTCAATTTGATATAAAATAAATGTATGTAAAATGACTCCATATTAACCAAATTCATTTAGTATATTCCAATTCTAAACACGTTTAATTTTATTTTTATTGTCACACTTTTAAAATGTGCTCATAGTTTTAACATAATCATTATATAATATATATATACATATATATACAATATATACTCTATCGTCTATCAGTATTTGGCCACTCGCGTGTTCGAATTTTAAAATAAAATCACATTTGAGTAGTGAATAATTTTTGTATTGCTATTTAACGCTATTTACATATACAGTAGAGATCGCTTATAATAAACCCGGTTATATTGAATTCTCGGTTATTATAAACCGTTTTAGATGGCCAAATAAATCGTCCCTTAAGTTCAACGTATTTTTTTTCGCTTGTAATGAACTCGCATATATTGAACTTTCGCATATAATGAATCATATTTTACGCTTCAACCGAAAACAATATGCCGCTTATAATGAACTTTCTTTATCGCTCGAATGGGAATCCCACGAAAACTCCGTTACATCAAAAACGCGGTGCCTGTCAGTCCTTCCCCTTCAGTCTGTCTCACAAATTAGTCACGTTACGTTGTCCGTTCGTGTTACAGTATTTACCAATTGTAGCTTATGGTTTTATAAACATGGCGCCAAGTGATAATCAAAAACAAAAGCGCATAGCTTTCACTTTAGAAAGAAAGTATGAAATTATTAAAAACTTACAAAGTGGTTTAAAACAAGATGATGTGTGTAAGAATCTGAATTTAAACAAGTCGATGGTTTGTATAGTTTGGAAAGAAAGAGATAAAATGCTCAAGAATTATTATGAACAAAAAAATTCTAATGCCAAAAAAATTAGAAAATCAGCTCACGATAAAGTGGATAAAGGGCTTTTGTTATGGTTTTCTCAGCAAAGAGGTAAAAATGCTACGATTACCGGTGCTTTACTGCAAACAAAAGCAGAAGACTTGGGAAGCAAAGTGGAAGATAGCGATATCAAATGTAGTCGAAGCTGGATCGAAAGATTTAAAAAACGCCACGATATCAACAGTGGAAAAGTTGTAGGCGAAGCAGCGTCAGTTAATATGGAAGTAGTAGATGATTGGTTGCAAAATAAATGGCCCAACATACGACAAAATTATGAAGACCACGACATCTTCAATGCAGATGAAACGGGTCTATTCTACAGGCTAATGCCCAACAGAACGTTGAAATTTAAAGGCGATAGTTGCATTGGTGGAAAACTATCAAAAGAAAGGCTCACGGTTTTGGTTGTAGCAAATTTTACAGGCACAGAAAAAAGGAAGTTACTTATTATTGGCTAGTCCCAAAACCCACGTTGTTTTCGTGGCAAACTATTGCCTGTAAAATACAGTTCTAATAAAAAAGCATGGATGACGTCAGATATTTTTTGTAACGAATTGCGCGATTGGGATAATGAATTAAGGAGAAAATTTCTATTACTAGTAGACAATTGTCCAGCGCACCCTGAGGTAAAGAAATTGAAATTCATTA
Source organism: Dermolepida albohirtum (assembly GCA_031893035.1). Taxonomy (NCBI): domain Eukaryota; kingdom Metazoa; phylum Arthropoda; class Insecta; order Coleoptera; family Scarabaeidae; genus Dermolepida; species Dermolepida albohirtum. The sequence continues at coordinate 15,770 of JAVIWB010001574.1, read as the reverse complement.
AATTGATGTTTATACTTCTTAATACCAGTTCCAAATTACAACCAATGGGTCAAGGCGTTATCCACAGTTTGAAGAGCAATTATCGACGAATTCTTCGTTCAAAAATAATGATTAATAGCAGTGCAGAAGGCAGTCGTATTAGTCTTCTTGATGCGGTGAACTGTAGTCACATGGCATGCAAAACGTCACAGCAAAAACAATAACAAATTGTTTCAAACATGCAGGATTTTTTAAGCATCAAAACAAATTTGATGACGATGATGAAATCCTGTTAAGTTAGTGGCTAAAGAGAACTGATCTTGATAATGTTGAAAATAATGGTGATGGTCTACCTCTAACTGTGGAAATGGATACTAATTTTGAAGACTATGTGCGTATCGATGAGAATGTTATGTGTACTGAAACTTTGTTAGATGACGATATTGTTGCTTATGTACGTTCAAAATTAGCAACTAATACGAGTGACAGTGAGAATGAAGAGGAGAATAATGAAGCTGAAGGTAGTGCTGCTAATGCGTCATTACCGCAAGTGCCCATTGTAAAGGTTGTGCAAAATATAGATGTACGTAATTTTTTACAAATGAATAAAGCTCCAGATAATATTTTGAATAGCCTGGCTGATGTAGAAATGTATTTGAATGATATTTACGTAACTTTGTCTTATAAACAGTCTAAAATAAGTGACTATTTTAAACAATCTGTTAAATATTAATTTATTGTTCATTTAAATTATCAGTATACAATACAAGAATCGTTTGTACTAATTTATTTTTTGTTAGATATAATGAATTTCGGCTATAATGAACCATTTTTAGTGGCCAGTAGTAGTTCATTATAACCGGACACTACTATATATATACATATATATATATATATATATATATATATATATATATATATATATATATATATATATATATGTTCTGAAGTAGAGTTGTATATGCGTGTGTTATAATTATTATTTAAAATGCTTTGAAATTTTATTGAGTTGACTACAACTTGTGTAAAATAATAATAAAAAAATATTCAATACTTACTTTAGTATTCTATTGTTATAACTTATATTTATTTTGTAATACACTATTGTATGTATTTCTGTTAGATCATGAGATCTGTCTCGAGCAAGGGTATCGGCAAAACTCATATTTAAATCTTTGAAATAGAATATTTAAAAATTCTCTTTTTGACTTTTCAAAATTCAATTTGAATTCTTAAAAGAATTTATATTAAAGCATTATACTTTAACATTTCCCTTTTAAATTTCATTATAAGACTACTATTTCTATGGAAAGGACTGGTTTTGGAAAATTCCATAAAATAAATTCATTCTAAAAGAGTTCAATTGAATTAAAGTCAGGAGATTGAGGGGGACATTCTATAATGTTAGGGCTTCCATCCCTTTCTTTTCCCGCAAGTAACTCCTAGCTTTACGTTTGGGTCATTGTTGTGTTAGAAAGTGAAGTTTTCACCAACTAACCGTATTTCCGATGATATTAAATTTTATTCTAAAATATTTCTATACACCTATTCTCTATTCTCACTATGTCACTCCACAATACCATCTCCCAGTCTTCCATGGTCCACTTTTTGTGTGCTTGTGAACACTGGCAGCGTTTAGTCTTGTTTTCTTTCCTTATTAAGGTTTTTTTACACATATCGTCTGTGGAGTCCAGCTTCGTTTAAGCGTCGCTTGACTGTAGTTCCACTAATCGTTTACTAAACCCCACCATTTTACGATCTTTTGCTGCTGCAGTTCTTTTTTCGGTATCCCACTACTCTTTCTATTCATAAAACTAACACTACCTGTAAATTTGTTAATGTTTTAGTCCACCGTTTGCCTCCCAATGTCCAATTTGAGTGCCATTTGTCGATTGCTTTTATCAGTGTTATGAGCACCCATCTCTACGGACCATTCTTTCGTTTTGACCATTTTTACACAAATAACCAAAATTTTAAGACACGCCGGTGGCAACTCTACCTTACATGTATTTGTATTCACGACAGAAGTAAATTTCGAATTAATGCAAAAACTCCAAAGATACTGTACAGAGAAGTCCGGGATTATGAAGTGTAATGATTAAATAAATTGTATTGCACCAAAATTTCAAGAAAGAGACAGCAGGGATCATTTGATAATCGCTCACGTATAGCTATTACGGATATTTATTTCTAAAGATGCATGCCAGGAGAGTTGGCGAGCGATAGGACTAAGTTCGCGCAGCATTAGAAATTGTGGAAAGTGTTGCAGTAGGTTTGGCATAAAGTTTCAAGACTCCATAGGCGGCATAGATTACACAGGGTGTGCGGTTCTAAAAGCGACTACAATGCAGTCCCATCATTCGCCATCTCTCCTAGCGATTACAGTATATGTTGTGGCATAGTTTTACTCTTCATCAAAACATTTTAGTCTATATCAGTTATCAATATTACAAATTTTACATTTTACAACATTAATTTATTGACATAAACTGTTTGGGTATTTCTTCAATTTAATATATTTATCAGTTTATCATGCAGTTAATTTGTAAAATTACCCAGTTCGCAATAAATCCCAGAGCGGTATATGAAAGACGCACATTTCATTATTATATGCATTGGGACAATACACGTTGTCAAAGTTTATAATTTGAATATCTGTTTTCCCTTTATCGATCACTTCGACTATAACATTTTGTATCCTGGTTTTTCCTTTCTAATTATTACGTCTCAAAGAATGTAATAAAATATAAAAATTTTTTACATTATGATCCTTAATATATTTTTTATCCCTGGGATTACCTACTTTCGTTATCATTTAATATTTTTAGGACGGCATCTAAATTTTAGTAGTTATATATTGTACCCGAGTTTTCCTAAATACAAATTTCTCAACATTTTTGAGAATGTTAAATAAATGATTTTAAATTTAGCGCGTTTTTTAGCATCTTAACGTGTAAAGTACTAAATTCCAACACACTTTTGTATTTTGGAAGCTGTATGTTAATATAGTAATTTCCTGAAAAGACGAATAGCATCATATCTTGGTCCTTCTTCTGGTTCGTCGAAAAGTCGAAGTCAAGACATTAGATTCTGCGAAAGGGCGAATATAAATATTCTGCTGGAATGTTAAAAGAAAGATATGACAACAAACGGTTAATTACACAACAACATACTAAATGAATTCGCTATTTGTCGTTAGCATCAAATGAAGATCACATTAAACGCACGAGAGCGCTTAAGTCATTCAATCGTCCAATAGATCATTGGGATGATTTATTGATTTATATCGTTGTTAATGTACTAGATTTAATAACAATTATAGAATGGAAAAAGAGATTGTCTATATGTGCAAGCATTTATCATTATCATTTACGCAATTATCTGACTTTTTTAGAAAATATGGATAAATCCACATCAAGCAAATTCAAATGTATACGAAAATACGAAAGTCATCTCATACGTTTCAGCTTCAACAAAATGTTGTTCAAATTGCTTTAAAAATCATTCACATTACCAATGTGACAACTTCGTTAACGCACTTGTGAATGAGTGAATAACCATTGCGAAGAAGAAAAGGTTATGTTTGAATTGTTTGAGAAATGGACATCAAATTAAAGATTGTTTAAATATTTTATGTAAAAAATGTAACAAAAACACAACACTTAATTGTATTTGTAAGATAGCGATAAACCGCAAACATCATCACCATCTGAAACTGTAGCTATAGTAATCATGTTTCTAATGATCATAGTTACAACGAAACTTTACTTTCCAAACATTATTGTTAATGATGTAAGAGGCCATCCACATACGTGTAGAGCTTTGTTAGGCAACGGATCGCAACCTAATTTCATAATAAAGTCATTAGCTGATAAGCTAGGTACACAAAAGGAATCGCTTGATATTCTAGTGGTTGAAATAAGCCAAGCATAAACAAGAATTAACAATATCCTAAATGTGCGAATTAGTTCTGGTTTAATGCATTTCAACATAAAATATCTCGTAATTGACAAAATAACTGGCAATTTACCTACCTAAACCTACCTAAAGAAGGTAAAGTTAAACATCCCGAAAAACATTCGATTAGCAGATCCTTATTTCAATATTTCAAGATCAATAGATATTTTTATTGGCATTCATTTGGAAACTGCTTTGTATTGGTACAATTAAAGACGTGCCCACAAAAAAACACATCTAGGATGGATAGTAGTAGGAACTATCGCAAGCATTTAAACTCTAGAAAATCAAACAATGTGTAACTTATCAAGTTATAACTGGTTAGACAAAATTCTTACATCATTTTGGGAACTCGAAGAATGTAACACAAAGCTAAACTATAGTTCAGAAGAAATTATATGCGAAAATCATTTTTAAAGTGCCTTTTCACGCAACAAAGAGTGTGGCACTTTATAGTCAAGCTGCCATTTAAAGAGAAAGTTCCAATTTTAGATCAATCATAAAATTTTGTTTGAAGAGATTTTATAATCCAGAGAAAATTAAAGAATCAGTACTCGAGCTTTTTGAGCAAATATGAAAAATATGATACAAAGTAGCGCTAATATACGACATGATGCATGAGTATCCTTTTATTTACCACATCATAGTGTTGAAAAGCTAGATAACTTAACAAGTAAGCTTCGCGTTGTGCTTGATGGATCCGCTAAAACATCAACTGGAGTTTTACTTAATGATGGCCTCCGATTAAACAGGATTTGTTTTCTATATTAGTTAGATTTCGTACACATAGTAATAACTGCCGATATCACAAAAATGTATAGCCAAGTATTAGTTTATAAATCGGACATCTGTTATCAACGCATCCTTTGGCGACTCGAGTCAATGAAGGAAGTGCAAATTTATAACTTGAATACTGTTACATTGTAACGTAATGTCCTACTCTTAGTCGGACAATAACTAACTAAAAAAAATTTGGAGAGTGGGGGTTTCTCTGTGAATAAGATCTACTGGGTGGGCCAAAAGTCACCATGGGGTTTAAAAATTTACTAACTTTTTCGTTTATGTATTTTTTTAATTTTTTTTTTTTCAGATAATAAAATATATAAAATGAATTTTTTTTTACACTAACTATGGAAAATAATGTCACTTAAATAACACCCGTTTTCAGCTTCGCAATGGTGGGCTCGATTTAGAGCATTTGCCATAACATCTTTCAAAATTTGTGGCTGTAGCGCTCGAATTTCTGCAACAATGTTGGCCTTGAGTTCAAGGATTGTCTCGGGTTTGTTCACATATACTCGCTCCTTCAAATAACCTCAAAGAAAATAGTCGGGTGCTGACAAATCTGGCGAACGCGCTGCCCAATTAATTTCCGAATTTCTGGAAATTGTTCGCTCTCCAACAATTTGACTTAAAAGTACCATTCTGTCTCGGGCAGTGTGGGCAGTGGCTCCATCCTGCCGAAACCACATCTCAGGTCTGTTTTCAAGAGCAGGACGTAAAAAGTTTTCATCATAAACCAATACCGCTCTCCATTTACGGTTACAGCACTTCCATCTTCATTTTCGAAGAATTAAGGCGCAATGATATTTTCAGATGTAATGCCACACCATACTGTACACCTAATAGGGTGCAATTGGCGTTGATGAATGGCTCTTGTATTTTCAGAACCCCAGAACCTACAGCTCTGCTTATTAACAAAGCCATTCAAATGAAAATGAGCTTCATCACTCATAATCAGATTTTCAATAAAGTTGATCTCATTTTTGATCAACTGTTGAAATTAAACTGCAAAATTTAGACGTTGCCGATTATCTGCGGGTTTTAGTTCTTGCACCAATTGCAGCTTATATGGGAAATCTTTTTTTAAAATGCGTCGTAATGACGTATGAGCCATTCCTAGCTGAGCAGAACGCCTTCTGGTAGATGTTTCTGGTGTTTCGTTAACACTTAGTTCTACACGTTCAATATTTTCGGCAGTGCGAATTAAACGTGGTCTACTGGTTCGAGGCAAATCTCTTACAGTGTCATGTTGGTGGCGACGATGAACTAAGCAACGAACTATTGCTTCAGAGGGCGAAATTCTGACGTTAAAATGTCGACGATATGCTGTTTGCGTTAAAATAATTGATCGCTGATTTAAATAATAAAATTCTATTATTCTAGTTCTTTGTTCAGTTGTGAATCTCTCCATTATTTATTCTCCAAGTGTTATTTATATAATCCGAAAAAAAAATAAAAAATATATATAAACGCAAAAGTTACTAGATTTTTAAACCCCATGGTGACTTTTGGCCCACCCAGTAATAGGACACGATAGTATTCTTACGTTGAAAGCCTACAGTCAGTACTGAAGCAAAAGGAGAATCCATAAAATACGTTAGGTATTTAGTTAACATAAAAGGGAGCCCCTTTTTGGAGACAAAAAATAAGAAAAATTAAAAAATATTACAAGTGTACTGTGCCTATTACGAATATTTGGCTAGACACTGTATTTAGAAATATAAGTAGACTAAGTAGGTATTAAAGAAAAAAAAGAGAAACGTCTAAGTTACAGTTTGGAACTCTAATTAATCATTCCCATCTATATCTATAGTTAGTTTACTTTTACTTAAAAAGCACTTCCCAACAACAACAAAAACAATGACAATAAAATCATATAAGAAAATAATGTTCAGCTTACTACTGAATCAATAATTCTATTAAACCATTAATTGTGTGGAATATAGTTGAAAAAAAAAGAGAAACATCTAAGTTATAGTCTGGAACTTTAATTAATCAACCCTTCCTATACGTATAGTTTGTTTACTTTCGCTTAAAAAGCACTTCCCAACAACAACAAAAACAATGACAATAAAATCATATAAAAAAGAATGTTCAGCTTTTTACTGAATCAATAATTCTATTAAATTATTAAATGTATGGAATATAGTTGACAGTGGTCTATGAAGCAAAATATTATTAAAAAAAACTATTGTAGATAGTGAACGGTTTACTAATTAATAGTCAACTAGCAGAAATAATTAAATAAAGCTAGCCGTCTATACGAGCCCTTAATTAAGTTACAACAATCAAATATATGAAGACATTATTTGAATAACGAACAATTTACTAAACAGCCCTTTATTAATTAAATCAGAGCTATCAAATTTATGAAGATTATATTTAAATAACGAGCAATTTACTAACAATTAGAGTAATTAAATTTTGCAAGGAATACTTAAATGGCGAACGCTTTATTTACAAACCCTTAATTAATAAAATTAAGATTGTAAACTAAGTGTGCAAATATAAAAATAAGGGACTGGTTACACCTCAATAATTAGGTTAAATATACATATGTAATGTTTGAATAAGTGTTTATATAATTATCTTTCGTTTAACCAGCTAGTCATCAAACTAAAACTGTAGCATGAAAGTAACGATCCGAGATCTAATGGCTCTCAAACTAGCTCGTAATTAGACTGAACAGGTTGTTATAAACTAAATAATTTTCTCGGTCTTATGAACCAAATATAAATAACAATAAATTATTTACATGATATAATTAGGAGGCGTCCTGGATTCTTGTCTAAATTACAATTCCCTGGTACCATTGAACGAGAAACAGGTGGCAGATGGCTTCGTTTCAACCTTAAGACAAAGGGGCTGATGTAAAGCGGATTAAGCTCCGTCTTCTTTAACAGATGGAAACGTGATCTTCGTAAAGTCAAGAAATCTAATCCATTAAGTAATTCAAATACAACCAAATATAGAACAGGAAGGAACCCTAAAGTTAACTTACAAAAAAAGACAAAAAAGAAAATTAGGCCATTATGTAATACAAAGGTTTACAAATTACGTACAAGGTCAAGATAGAACCTTGTCTACGTGTTGGCAGTTTATCAACTTATCTGACTATATCCAACTATAAGTCATTACATTAATCGATCGGCATAGTATTTTTCAACATAATCGCTGCATCCAAATTGAACCTTTTACTAAGTGATAGACGATGAACCTTTAATAGCAAGCATCGAGGCCATTGGCTTTTATGTTTCTATTAGCCTGATGTCACAAGAGAAGAAAAACGAGAAAAAAGAGCAAGGTACTCATTAGTACGGCAATTAATCACAAAATACTGGGAATAACTTCAAATAAATACTATAAAAATAATAATACAAATCTAACAATTAAAATAAGAATAAAACATCGAAGAGATCACAACCCTAGTATTGATTACGATCTTAGGCTGACAAATACGAAAGGGCGATAAGAGAAACAAAGAATAATAAAACAAAATTATTCGAATAATTATTTCTAAAATATTGCAATTCGATGATGTTCAGCGATGCCCGCAAAATATGAACACAAGATAAATTGTGCATGTAACAACATGTGACACAGCTGCCACGTCGTTTCTTCTCAAGAAAATGGCACTGGGCGTAAATTTTCTTGATGATTTTCTTAATATTAATTTAGTTGTTTATTTCTATAATTTTTATAACTAAATTATTTACTATTTGATATTCCTTGTAATTCACTTCATAATTTAATTTTGTCCTTATTTGTTGTCTTTCCTTACAATATTGACTTTCCTTAATTTCTCCTTCAGAAATTTACTCTCCTTCTCTTCTAACTTGTTAATTCCAATCATTATTTCATTGTCCGTTTGGCATCTTTCTTGTCTTGTCAAGACATCAGCTCTTATGTTATCCTTCTGTATATTCTGTGTATAAATCTTGTCCTCATAATATTTGTCAATGGTATGTGATCTGCCTCAATAGTGAATTTATTTCCACTTATATATTATTTTAGTTTTTCTATAGCATAAACTTGCGCTAATATCTCCTTTTCTATTGTAGTATATTTCTTTTCATATTCTAGATATAGAACAAATAGGTACTTCTTTTGTATTTGTATCAATTCTCCCGAAACATCTGTTCTAATAACAAATGATAGATTGAATTGTGGTTATTTCAACTGTAAATGATTTATAAGACTGTTTTAAATTTTCTTTCTTGCTTTCCTTTTTATTTCCGTCCAATTCCATCTGTTAATAGATAAATATTGGTTTAGCTTTTGTTGATATGTCAGATATAAATTTACTATACTACATTATCACTCCAATTTTATGGTTTTTTGTAGCTTCTATCCGTTCTCTGTCTATTTTAAATCCTTGTTTATCTACTAATATATCCCAAACATTTTACTTCATCCTTTAAAAATTCACACTTCCCTATAATTTTAACCCTGCTTTGTCTAATTTTATTAATATTTTTCTTATATGATAATAATGTTTATATTTTATATATTTCACTAAATATCAGCATATCATCAACATAGTTAACAAAGTATCCTTCATGCTCCAATACCTCATTCATGGTTCTAACCAATGACGCTCGTGATGATGGCAATCCAAAAGGAACTACTTTAAATTGGTACATTTGTCTATCTTCGCAAATATCTTTATATTGTTTTGAATTCGGATGTAAAAGTATTAGTTACAAAAAATTTCTAGTTTTGTAAAATATTTGCCTAAGAAATAAATAAGACATGGGTAATTTCACACTATATTATGATATCAATAAAAAGCAATAATTAAATTCGCTTACAAGAAAGGGATAGAGGTAAAATATACGTATAATATTATTTGTCGGTAAAAGACTCTTATAATATTTATAAATGTAAATAACAGGAAAACATTTAGAACAAATAAAATGTTTTCCTGTTATTTATATTTATAGATATTTCGCAGAATGGCCTTTTACCGACAAATAATCTTTTATGTATATTTTACAACTGCCCCTTTCTTGTAAGCGGATTTAATTATTGCATTTTGTTTTTCTATATAACGGAAATTGTAACCTATATATATTGTAAAGGGTTTTCCAATAGGGACTTGACAACCTTTAATTCAATTTGTGAACGCACACTTTCACTAATCATCGAACTGTCACTGTCAATTTATTTAGTAAACTTAACATTTTCATCATGGTAAAGTACACGAACGAACAACGTCTGCAAATTATAAAAATTTACTACAGAAATTCGGAGTCGGTGACCGCTACTTTAAGAGCATTAACTCCGATTTTCGGTCGTAATTCTCACCCTAGTAGACAGGCAGTAACAAGTCTAGTGCAAAAATTTGAGTCTACATATTCGTTGTGTGATGTTGCCGTGCCAGTAAGATAACGTGTTGGTCGAAGTGTCGAAAATATCGCTGCTGTTGAAACGTCCGTAGCAAATGATCCAAATCAGTCAATTCCACGGCGTTCTCAAGAGTTGGGCATCGCCCAGACCACTTTATGGTGAATTTTGCGTAAGGATCTTGGTTTACACCCATACAAGATCAAGCTGACTCAAGAATTGAAGCCGATGGACCATTTGAAGCGACGTACGTTCTCCGATTGGGCTCTGGAAAAGATGCGCCAAGATGATCAATTTCATCGCAAAATCATTTTCAGTGACGAAGCTCATTTTTGGCTCAATGGGTTCGTCAATAAGCAAAATATGCGTTATTGGTCGGGTGAAAATCCACATGTGCTTCATGAAACACCACTTCATCCACAAAATAACTGTTTGGTGCGGTTTGCATGCCGGCGGCGTCATAAGGCTATATTTTTTCATCGACGATAATGATCGTCACGTTACTGTGAATGGTAATCGTTATCGCGCCATGATTACCGATTATTTTTGGCCCGAATTGGAAGATATGGACTTGGACAACATGTGGTTTTAGCAGGACGGTGCCACAAGCAACACAGCACACGTTACAATCGATTTATTGAAGAGTAAGTTTGATGGGCGTGTTATCTCAAGAAATGGACCAGTCGATTGGCCGCCTCGTTCGTGCGATTTAACGCCTCTAGACTTTTTTCTTTGGGGCTACATCAAGTCATTGGTCTATGCCAACAAGCCGACAACGTTGGAAGAGCTCAGAGCCAACATTGACCGCGAAATAGCAGCCGTTTCGGCCGAATTGTCTGGCTGAGTCATCGAAAATTGGGTCCAACGAATCGACCGATGCAAACGTGCCCGCGGTGGCCATATGAACGAAGTCGAGTTCCATTCATAAATGTTTTGATTGTACTTCAACCCGATAATAAAGTTTTTGAAATATCTCAAATGGTCTGCATTTTATTGTGAAAAAAAGTTGTCAAGTCCTTATTGGAAAACCCTTTATTTGCTCGATTGTCTCATTTATCTCATAACAGGTGAATCTAGTCGCAGTTATATACAATATAGTGTGAAATTTAGACATTGTTTTATTTATTCCTTAGTTTTATTTATTACTTAGTGTAATGGAATTTCATAAAGCACGATTTCAACAATTAATATTTAAAATATTTGCCTCTCAGAATATTGAAGGTTTATTGTCTAGGATGAGTAAAGTCAAATATTTTAAATAGTTAATTGTTGAGATCGTACTTTATCTTAATATCATATCATCATATATATCCTCAAATTCATTTATTTTATTCAAACAACATTTTGCACGGTCAATTAATATGTCGGTTGCATTTTTAAGTTTATCTTTAGAAATGTCTTTCAAGATTGCAGTCGACGGCTCTTTAATGACTTCTGTCCTTTCATCGGCAAATGTAGTTTGGAGAATGTATAAAAATCACAGGCGGGGGGGGGGTAAATCCAGTGAATACGGTGAATGGTTGATGGTTAAAATGCCATTTATAGTTAAAAAATCAGTGATAAACGTCGAGTGAGGAGGTTATCATATAACAAACATCATTTCCCATTTTCACAGGGCGAATACGCGCCAAAGGACGCTTCGTAACACCAAGATAATATATAGTATTAACTGTTTGACTAGTTGGTACAAACTCTTCGTGTACTATGTCTTTCGAATCATAAAAACAAATTAAGATTGTGTTTTTAACTTCTCCAAACGACTTTCTTTCAGTCTTTCTTCGCTTGGATTTTGACGTTTGGTCTCTAGATCATATTGAAAACACCACGTCTAATTGTCAGTTATAATAGAATACCTGAAGTTTTCGTCCTTTTCTGGGTCTTTACTCAAGTCTCTACAATGTTGAATTCGGAGCAATTTTTGATTATCAGTTAGCTTGTGTTGTACAAATCTTGCACAAATCTTTCTCACTTACAAACGCTGTGTCAAAATTCGATGAACTGAATCTTTTGAAATACTTATTCCCACGTATCGCAATGAAGATTTCGGCTCATTTCACGCAAAAGTTCAATGTTACTTTCCGTAACCACAGACTTTTTTGCACCAGACTGTCTTTAAATCGTTCATACTACTCATACACACTCGTACGTGATAAACACGCATCACCATACATTTGTTTCATCAAATTAAACGTTGCAGTAAACGATTTACCGAATTTAAAATAGGGCTTGATATTTGTTCTTTGTTCAAAATTCTATGTCGAGCAATATTAAATACAAACTGTTACTTTGTACGCAATTTCTCTGCTTCTAATGATGCAAATGTCATGATATTTTCACATAACATTGGTGAAAGATCTACCTTACCGACGCATATTTTTTTTAATAGAATAAGATATAAGATAAGAATTACTATTTTAAAAAAGTTCGGTTTTCTCTGCGACAGACTGTCTATATCTTTTAATTCTTTATTATTATTTTCATATTTTTTACGTTACATACTTTTAATAATTCATTATTTTTATATATTTGAATCATTTCTGACCATTTTATAATTTCTTCTTCTATCAATATATCTTCATTGTATACCGCAATGTTGATATTCCGTTTTGTTATGTAATAGATACCTATAATGCGTTCTACACCTATTCCCTTTACTACTAATAATTCTACATCTTGTTCTTTAACGTTTATAAATACTTTTCTCATTCACATTTGATTTTCAGTGCAAATTTTCTTTTTATTTATATATAGTTGTTAATTTTATAGGTTTAATTTTAATTAAGCTCTTTCCCAACGTAGTTTCCTAATAATATTTTTCTCTATTATTGATCCTTGTGATCCAGTATTTATTTTTTTAATTTTATTTCTAATTTAATTTCTATGTAAGGTAAAAATATTGTCTCTTCCGGGATTTTATTAAATGAAAGGTCTTCTTTTCGGTTTTTATAGTAGTAGTTTATTTGTCATTGTGAACAGTTCCCTGGTTTACCCTAGTTCCCTTCCTCTCTTTCGTGTTCCAGCCGAAATACTTATTCGTGTCCTTATTTCTCTCATTTTCTTTCATATTATATACCTTATTTGGCCATCTTCCTGTCTCATCTCTTCTTTCTTCTCCATTTTTATTCCTATATTTGTTATTATAGTTGTTATAATAATTATTATTGTTCCCGTTATATTTATATTTATTACATCCATTATTATATCTGTTAGCATTATTATTTGTATCATAAGTATTTCTTCTGTTGTTATAATTATTATTATTATCTGGATATTTATTAATTCTTCTGTAGCCTATTTCTGTTTCATCTATTCTTTTTAGATAATCCAATAATACTTCGACTTTATTTATATCCTTTATAGTTTTTGCAGCTTTATTTCGTTTTCAAAATGATTACTAATAAATTTCGACATTTGTTTTTCAGTAATTTCCGGCTCTAAATACCTGACTTGACTCTCTCGTTACTATATTTATCCTTATTTTGCTCTACATCCTCCAAAATTTATTTAAAAACAACCTCTTTAAATCCCCATTCACACCGATCCACTATAATATCTAACTAGATATCATTACCATTTTTCATTGTTGTCTTTATTATATGTTTTATTAAATTAAATTTCTTACCTCTATCTAAATATAATATATTATCTATATAATACTCTAAAGTTTGAATATATTTCTTTGGGTTTATTTTATTATTATCATAGAAATATATTAAATAATTATTTTCATCATTTATTTTGACTATTCTATTATAATATTATATTTACTGTTATTGATATCTTTTATGATTTGTACGTCTACATTTGTCTTAACATATATGTACTATTATATTATATCAGTCATTTATTTGAATTTAATTATTTTCTTGATATTTCCACATTTTATCCATACTTTCTACTTTATGCTATTCCATTTCTTGTTTTATTTCTTCTTTTTGTGATTGTACTTCATTTTTTAACTTTTCTATATCTTTGTTTACCGTATCCATTTCATCTTTCAGTATCTATCTCTTCTTTTTGATCTTTTGTACCCTTAATAATTTCTTCTATATTCTTTGTTATATTATTTACACATTTTTCTTCAAACTGTGCTAGTAATTTTCTTTGTTCTTCCTTTTGTTCTATCAATAAACTTACCAGTTATTCTTTATCATTTTCCTTTTCTTCCTTTTCCGCTTACCTCTGCAATTTCTGTTCTTCTTTTAATCCTGTAAAGAGATTATTTAACTTCTTAGCCTGTTCTTCTTTATTCTTTTCTTGTTTTTGTTGGCTCTTCATAACTAAGTTCTTCTTTATTCTTTTCTTGTTTTTGTTGGCTCTTCATAACTAATTCTATCAATTTCTCTATTTCTGTATTTGAATGTTCTATCTTTTCTTCCATAGACCCTGGTCTGCCTATTATTTGTTCAATTATTGTTTGTTCCATTTCTTTTCTCTTCTGTGATCTTGTAAGTACCCTTGATTTAGATGCTCCCCTTTTCCATTTTAATTTTATTATTATTTATTGTTATTATGTAATTACGTGCTTTATTAATTTTTAGGTCAAGAATAAGTAGAAAACCTTATGGATATCGACAATATTAAATTCTCAAGATAAATAATTCAATCAATACAAATATATATATCAGAAAAATAAAACGTACAAGAAAGGTAATTCCCCACACAAATTATAAGAAATTTTGATTCCTTCTAGTTTGCTTATGCCCATCTCCACCATATCATATATTAATCTGAGCAATACGTTGGGTCCGCCAAATGTTGTAGTACAAATGAGTGATGAATAAATTTATGTGTATCTTTAATTTTACTGTTTAATAAATGTTCTTAAATCAATTTATCATATGTGTAATTAACTTAAATTTAATGTGTTAATTTAACTTATAATAAATGTATTATTAATTTTTGACCAATGTAAATTAATGCTTAAAATTCACGTTAACTTGCAAATATTTATAAGTGATTTTTGGTATAGTTAAATGTATTAATGAATTTAAAATTATCTATAACTTTCTTGTAAAATGTATAAATGAACAGATTATTATTTATTTATTATACTGCATTGTATTGATGAGATATGGTCGAGATAAACATAAAAAAATTCGAAGTATCTTCCACCTATAGTAGAATAATTCTTCTTCTTTTTTCCCGGGTTTCTTTATACCCTCACAGGTGTTGGATAACCTTTTATTATTCGACGTTACTCAGTTGTATGTATAATTTAGTAGTCTACTGTAAGAATACATAGACTTGTCAATTGCTAGT
This sequence comes from Dermolepida albohirtum, assembly GCA_031893035.1. NCBI lineage: Eukaryota > Metazoa > Arthropoda > Insecta > Coleoptera > Scarabaeidae > Dermolepida > Dermolepida albohirtum. The sequence goes on along the minus strand of JAVIWB010001574.1, from coordinate 443 downwards.
TTTACTTCTTAATCCACTGTCGAAGATCGATGGTGACCCCAATACGCGAACAGCATTTTTTAATACACAAAGGCACATTCTCTCTTGAAGAGGAATGACTGATACATCATTATTTATTATTTCTTATCCATAATTAACTATAATAAAGGATCGTTGTTTTATCTTATGCTAAAATACTCTTTAATACTGCATTTCTAGTCATATCACGCAGTAATAGAAAAATGAAAAAGAACAGTGCACTCAATGTTGTTGACATAAAACTCGTGTTATTTTATTCATGTTGGATCATCATCAGGTATGTAACTGATTGTGTGCGAAAGATTAAATATTGCTACTAATTCCGTTATAATGGTGTATTTTTGGGAAAAAAATCAAACTAATTATAGTAATTTTCGCAACTAGGGATTGTACGAAGAACTTATTAAAAGAATAGGAATATTTGT